>JRHT02000056.1:0-15755 GCA_011800875.2 Suillus brevipes Sb2 | reverse complement strand
CATCCCAAAATTGTATGGGAAAATGAGACACCTTCAAGCCAACTCTCTCCATTCAAATACACGTCTTTCCGGGTTCAGCCTCAGCGAACCCATGTATCTGCCAATTACCCTGGTCATTGCGGCGGCTCGTCAGCAGGGCCGAGGCTGACTCAGCATCAGCATGTTAAGACTATGCTCAACGGGTAGTCCGGAGGGGCTTGGCTTCAGCTCGTGCGCTGCGCCCTTTACCGGAGGCCTAGACGTGCCCGTAGATTTTCAAAGTGCTTTTGACGTCGGACGAGGGTTTGTGAGTCTTTCGGACGAGGGGTACGATTTGGATATTTGACATAGAAGTTTAAAGGCGGGAGTTTCGTTTGCCAAGTTTCGACTTATATGGTGTGATTTGATGTAATCGCCTAGCGAGCTCGAGGGCAGTTCTGAGACTCCGTTGGTGGTAGCCAGGCAGCGTGAGCAGACGTGTCGCTCGTTGATGGGAGGAACTGGAGCAACTGCCGAGATGTTGCAAGTCGACGCATCATGGATTGTCCGAGCTTCGCAAGAGTAGTTGTTTGTTGTTGCGGGGTAGCAACCGCGGGGAAGGCGCTGTCCCAGAGTCGTTCGGCAGTGCATTCGATGAAGCTGTGTGAGTTTCTCCCCAGGCAGACGGTGCACACTGCTGGAGAGCGAGTGCTGTGTGCGCTGCCTTGAAAAGGCCAACGGTTGGTTGTTTCGATGTCGCGACGTATGCGCCTGGTGATAGATTCCTTGGATTGTCTACCGCTTCGAAGTCGTCTGATGACTCTCCGTGTATTGATTCCTTGAGAAGGCGTGACTGGCGAAGGTGCGCGTTTGCGTGCAACAAAAAGATCTGGATCAGGGCGAGAGGGTGCAGAAACGTTCCTTTGACGCCCTTTGGTCTTCTTAGTAAAGAGTTCCTTGATAGGCGTTAGTTCAGTATGCGGAAAAGCGCGATTAAAGTCGTCTATCGCTTGTTGGCGCTTTTTGCGATCCTTGGTAGGCCTTAATGACCTAGTCAACTCAGAAGGTCCCCTCGCGGTGGGCTCCAGTTGAAGATGAGGAATCGTGAGTGGGTCTATACTGAAAAATATAGGATAAGTCGCCTGCAGTAATCCCCGAACGCGAGTAGAAGTCGGCCCAAGAGGATCTTTACTGAGTCTTTTCCTCGAGTAAATGCGAGGGGATGCGCTGAACGAGTCAGCAAGGGAATCTGCGCAAAGCGCGGGTGCGAGACGCCTTGTAAACGCGAAACGCGCGTTAACGCGACGAAAGGCGAAAGCGCGACGTAGGCGGAACCGTGAGGCGGAACAAGCGCGCTATAGGCGCGCTATAGGGGGCAGTGAAAAGGCGGAAGTAGCGTAGAGGTCTCTCAAGATTTTCTCAAGAGAGCTGGTTGCAAAGGAGTAGAGAGTCGCACAGTGGTTGTGTTGCAATGAATAGAGATTGGTTCACAGTATACACTGATGATAGATGGTGGGATGTAGTGAGTAAGTAAGTAAGTGAAAAATCTATCAGAGTCCTCATGTCTAAGGTAAATGTTCCCAGGCGCTGAGCCGAAGCGGAAGCGAAGCGAAAAAGAGTTGTTGTGTTGTAGAATAAGGAAGTATGTGTAAACAGACGAGGTATATAGCTAAAGTCAGTTGAAAAGATAAAGGAAGACGCACCAGCGGATCATAGAGGGACAGGACAGGACGTGCGGAGGACAGGCGACTCGGAAAAGCGAACGCGAAGGTAAAGCGCGAAAGCGCGCGCAAAGGCGCCGTAGTAACGCAAAAGGCGCTATAGAGGCGCGCTATAGGCGCCAGATGCGCGGATGCGCGGATTAGGCGGAAGCGTCGCGCGTATAGCGCGTTTAAGTCGCCTTGTCGTATATAGCGCGCGTTAGTGGAGACGAAGTGGAAATACGGCCTTTGTGAGGCTACTCGCAATGGAGTCTCTACAGCGGATCTATGAATATATATATCAGTGTGTTATTAGTGTTTAGGGCAATGTAATGATGAGAAAAATGAAAAGGGAAAAGCGCGCTGGATGAAAACCAGGGTAAAACAAACTATATCCTATGAAAAGCGTGATATATGGTGATTTTCGCGAAAATGATTGTTGAAGCGGTTGAAGCGGATGAGGCGCGAGGCAAAAGCGCGTGAGGCGACAGTGTAAGGCGATAGGGAATGGTGTATTCTTCATCTACAAGACTCTGCAACAACTTTTTCAACTGGGTATAAACCAATCTTCTTCAAACTCGCGATAGTGGCGGACTAGTAACTGGAGGGATGAACTCTTGCACTATGTGGCGCCTATTAGGCACGCGCCAAGGCGAGGCGAGGCGACAGTGATGGAGATGGACTGCAGCATGATAGGCGACAGGCGATGCAGGCGTGTTAGCGCATATTGGCACGAAATTGATTATATCCTCTGGTTGCGCGAGGATAGGCTGAAAAAGCGAAAACGCGTTAGTGAGTGATCTATGTGCGGTGAAATTAGGCGCGAATAAGGCGCGAATGATGAGTATGGGCGATGTATCAAGGCGACATAGGCGCCTGATCATGAATGAGTGGTGTTTGATATAAAATGAAGGGGTGATATGGACGCGATAGGCGAAAATGCGAAAAATGCGAGTAAGGACAAATGATGCAAAGTTGAATGTGATGATGTATGCTGTAGGCGGATGTGTGTGTGTCAGGCGCGCGCCTAAGTCGTGCCTGAATGGCTGAATGAAGTATAAGTCATGATGAATGTGAGGAATGCGATTTAAAAGTGATGGAATGGTAAAAATGCGATGGAGGTAGAACTTTGCTGTAATGATGGGCGCCTTAGGCGCGAGAATTAAGGCGTGAGGCGCGCGACTGTGGCGCCTTAGTGAGGGAATGATGGTGAGCTTAAGTGAGGGTGAAGGCGAAGTATTAGTAACTGATGAAAAACTCGTTGAAAGTGAAAAACGCGAAATAAGCGAAAAAGGCGAAAAAGGCGAAGGTTGAATGTACAATGTCTCAAGGCGTGTGTACTGCGCGACCTCAGGCGCCATAGGGTGCACTGGAGGCGCCTCAGGGTCGCCTAAGACATGGTCTATCTGGTGAGTGGGCAATGCGATGCATGGGTGTTTGACTGGCAAGCGGAAGTCACTGTAAGCGGAACACACGATATGCACGGTATTGTCAGTAACAAGCGGATTCAGCAGAGACAAACTCTGGTTAAGGTAAGGTGCATTTTGGAGTTCTGGCACTGCAGAATGCTCCTGAATAGGTGCGCTAAAACGCGATGGGTGTTTGAGGTCGTTGCTGATGATGGGTGATGCAATCTCCTCTGATTGCGCGTTTGGCGCGTTTGCGATAGCGGTAGGCTCGTGTACTTCAGGCTGGGGTAAAACATCTTCGTCCAACTGATCTTCTGGGTTGCTCTTGAGCTCTGCAGGTTCGCCTATGATAGGCGCCTCCATATGGGCTGGTGTAAGAGCGATTTCAATGATTGGCAATGTTGGAGTAGGCGGAGGGGGAAAGGTTTCGCATGTTTCATGTACTGGCGCCATGGCTGCAGCTACTGGCTGTTCTGAGGCGTGTTCTGGTTGCTGAGGCGCGCCTAAAAGTGGCGCTTCATGGGGTGCTTCAAGAGGCGGAAGCGGAATAGCGGAAATTGCGCTAGTAGGGCGCGTGTAGCGGCGCATAGTACCACATTCTGGGTACATGAACAAGGCGGAATTAGCGAACTCTTCATAGTCATTACCTTCATAGTACTGAAACAACTCTCGCTCATTAGGCGCAGTATATTTCAATGCATACTTGATGATCTCCTTATCTGACAGCCCAAGTGGTTGCGCGAGTCGTTCTACTGACTCCAGGAAGTTGACCAGCTGAGTGTAGTCACCTCCAAAACGTGGAGCAGCACTGCAGGTGCGCAAAGGCATGCCAAAGGAATCTACTGGCGTGTTCATGGTGTGAAAGCGGAGGGGCGTAAATCGTGAATTTCGCAATTTAGGTGGAAAAGCGGAAGAGCGGATATGCGAAAACGCGGAATAGGCGGAATAGGCGAATTAGCGGAAAGGCGGAATAAGCGGAGTAGCGAAACAGCGGAATAGGCGGAAATGCGATAATGCGAATGAGGCGAAATTGCGGGAAGTCAGAATATGCAGATTATGGAGTAGGGTAGAATGGAGTTGAAAGGGTGGATATGCTGACTGATCCCCTCGCGGTGGGCTCCAGTTGAAGGATCTTCAACTCAGCTGAGGGTGCAGCTGATATAAATGTTGAAGGGATGAAGATATGGGTGCGATAAGTTCGTCCCTTAGGGGAAGCGGAGAAAGCGAATATCCACTGGTGACAACTCTAGGGGGAATGCGCGAAGCGCGTGATAAGGCGAAAGCGCGGGAACAAAGGCGCTATAGGCGCGCGAAGCGCGGGAAAGTCGCGCGTTGAAAAGCGGAACTGGGCGAAAGCGGTATGCGAGTGATAGCGAGACTTAGAGACATCAAGGCGTGAGGTGCGATGCGGATGTAACCACTAGAGCTAACTGCTACTAGGGCTTGTGATGATTTATTCAAAACATGATAAAAACTCGTAGATGGTAACTGTGTATGATGATGGTGGTAGTTGGTAATGTTGTAATGTAAAGTGAAGTGAAAAATGTGTACCAAGTGAAAATAAATATGGTACGATGTTGAAATAAATGATAAATGGAGAAATGCATACCTGGGAACTTGGTTGGACATGGGAAAACACACTGGGAAGTCAGGCGCCCTATAGCGCTTAGGCGCGGGAAAGTTCGCCTAAAGAGCGCGCAAGTCGCGGAAGTGTCGCCTAAGTCGCGGAAGTGTTGCCTATGTCGCGCGCGTCGCGCGAACGTCGCGTTTATCGCGCTAGTGTCACGTTGCATGCAAAGTATTGTAGACTCGACCTACAGTGCAATATATGCCATTGTGAGGCTACTCAGGATCGACTCTCTACAACGTACACTGGCAATGCGGCTGTCACAGCAATTAAGTCCTCCGGGTCACTGCCAATGGGGATCGAACTCGCTTGACAGTACAAGGTCGTTCAAGGCAGTCCTGATTTTATAGGCACGCACTGTCACCATGAAGCCTGAGCCTCAACTGCTATATAAGAAATTTGAGACCGCGAGTCAGCGGGAGGGCCACTGTCACAAAGTACTTGATGCTTGTCGCAAGGAGTGAATTGGATCCCGGACCCACCTCGGTCACGGTGCTGGCCATAGCAGTAGCACTTCTATAAGTCATTGCGTCCAAGTCAGGCTCATTAGAAACTTCCGAGTCCGCGCTTGTGACATGTCACCTGTGACGAGCTCCGCGAACTTGAAATAAGGGTCAGCACTAGCCTCCGAAAGTTCAAACGTTCAATGTATATTCAATATTCAACAGTCGAGTATCTTTCTTTGATATTCGTGTCATATGAATATACGTATTAGTCGCTAATAAATTTGCAGTGACATCTTTATCCTAGTACTAGTAGTGAGATGATATCCAACCTTCCTCAAGCCGGCTCGAGGTACATAGTACACGTTCATACTACATAAATCTCAATCAACATGAACAACATACATGATATCAATATATATCAAGCTGATGTTAAATCTGAGAACTGAGAACTGTAAGAACAACTAGTAGTATGTCACTACTTCTAGTCCTCCTGAATGAGTAACCCTAAGGCAACCCCGGGAGTCCACTTCTGGAACCCCAACCTGGCATTTCCCGAATGATTCATCATTTCTTATCACAGTACATCAACTTGATTTGTGACCTCAAACCTCTGCCACACAACAGCTCAGCTCCATCACAATCATTCTACCACCAAACCATGTCTACTGTAACTGTGGCCACTAAATGTGGACTGTACAACCATTATAACACCAGAAGTAACTCCAACCGACAGGCAACACATCCTGTGAAGTCAACTGGACACAAGAAGCCCAACATGACTCTAAAATCACTCACACCAGATTTACAGCTGAATAAAAATGAGTGCATACCAGGCCCAAAGGCATCTCCAAACACTATGCAAGAGGTTGACAAGGACAACGTGAAACCAGTCGATTCACAGGCCTCTGCGACCGCGGCGGTTATCCCCGCGAATTCGAATCCTTTGTATGATGAAAGCCCTCAACTTGATGGTTGCCTCACCTCAAGTAGGTTCCAATGGAAGCAATGAGTTAACAAATTCTAATCAATATTCGAAGTTGGACGAAAGGTCTTGCAAGAATTAAATAAACTGACTCTGCTAGAGACGGGCCGTATCATGGTGCGTTCCGAGTTTGCATCAATTCCTTGTGCTTACCAAATATCAGGAATTCCATGGTATTGATGCGCGGGAATTCGAGCTGATAGAACGGGTTCTAGAAGGGACGGGCCGAGTAGCTAAGCCCAGGTGTGTTGCATCAAACTTCCGACCGCTTTAGTAAATATACTAACGCGGACAGGTTGACTTATGATTACGAGACTTGCACACTCCTTGTCGATATGCCAAGCGCCATCCACGAAGCCCCCTTTGATTGCTTGAAGCTTGACTTAGGACTATCCATCCGCGCACTACCTTACGATCGCGATGTAGTCTTTCCGATGATTCACATGAACTCATCGTTGACCGTCAAATCCAAAACGGTGACGCCTGATATCTGTATAACCATCACACCGGCAACGGGACCTACCAAAGTCAGATTTGTTCCCTTCCTTGGAGAGAGCGCATTCACGGAGGAGAAGCTTCATGCCATCCGCAAGCTCAAAAAGACTATCGCCTCTCATCCTGAGATCAAGGTGGTTACTTTGGCGTTGATCCGCAAAGCGCAACCCTACTCCAAACCTGAGAAAGGTTCTCTTGCGTCAACTACTTTCCACAAGGACGTAACGCCCATTGAACTCGATTCCTTCATCACTCAACGTTTCCCACCTTGCACATCTATCACCATTGCCGGTCACAATTGGTGCCATATCAGTCACGTCGAAATTTTTGTTTGGGTCCGCGGTGATGATGAGCTCGCTATCGACATCGACAATGAAGACGCTGAGCACATGGCTCGTGGGGTGAGTTTTTATATCATTCATCGACTACAGACTAATCGATCTCGGTCTAGACATTATTGCCTGAGATCGATATGGGTGCCGTCGGTGTTATGTTGAATCGGGGAGTTCAGAAGATTCGAGATAGCCTTGTCACCTATTCCAAACAGCTCAATCCTGATATCGACACCACCAAGCTCGAAGAAGCCTCGGCTACATTCACCGCCAGGTGGAAAGACTACAACATTGCGGTCAATAACGGCGCGGATATCACAGCTTGGAACAGGTACATGGCATGGCACCACGCTGTGATTGAAGATGCTCTCAAGGCCAGTAAAGCCAATCTTGCGTCCGTCGCCCCAACCACCGCAACAAGCTCTGCGGCAGTGCCAGTTGTCAGTGACTCATCGAAACCGTCGATCACTCCCGCACGTCCCAAGCGCAAGCGTTTGAGTACTTCTCTTCCTCCTGTTCGCAAAGCGAAACAAAGTTAGGAGTATGTAGCTCATTTATCTTGCATCACGTCTTAGTTCATCTGATTGACTCACATAGGATAGCTTTTACATTACATGCATTTCAGAATCGTTTTCATCTTTGCAATTTTACATACATAGTCTAGAATGCAGTCGTCTCATGTTTTCGGCAAATCAAATCAAGTCACGTGGTTACTCGCAATATGACTTGAGTCGATAAACAGCCGCAGCGAAAACTACGTATCAACTTGACCTGAAAGTATCACTTACTATAGACGACCTATACAATATCGTTGGAACCTTGATGATCAGAAGTTTTCATGGCACACGTAGTGACAGCGCTGGTCGATCAAGGCGACCAATGAGCTTGCGAATTGAGAGTTGCCAATCTGGGCTTGGTAAGCCGGCGCTCCGAGTCGTTCGAGTTAACACAGGTTTGAACTCACTGTCAACCGTCAGCGACATCTATACATGCTGACCCCAGCATTAATACTATTAATGTTATTGAATAATCAACATACCCAAGTTTAAATGAGAATGTTCGACAATAGTGATACCAGTGCGCCCCCGTTCCTTTCTCACTGTGATTGCGGTTTGTCTAAATTTCGTCATAAACTGCCGAAGGCATCTAGATATGTTGACGTGTGCTAACGCAATAACGTCTTGAATGATCTTGAAATATTGAATATACGTGAATGTAAGTGAGGTTGCTTGACTATGTTGATACAAGTGCGCTCCTGTTCCTTTCTCGTTGAGATGGTGGTTTGTCACAATTTTGTCGTGAACTTCTGGAGGCATCTAGATATGATAACATATGCTAATGAGATTGTCCTCCGGAAAGCCTTGAATAATCATGAAATATCGAATATACACTAGTACAAGTGACCAGGTTCACCCACGTTCAAACACGTGCGCTTCCGTTCCTTTCCTCACCAAGATGGCACATGCCATAATTTTGTCATGAATTGCCAGAGGCATATATAGATGTAGGCGTGTGCTAACACGATTGTCTTTCAGAATGTTTTAAATAATCTTGAGATATGGAATATAAATTAATGTAAATGAGAAGGCTCAACCGCATCGACATGAGTGCGCTCCCGTTCCTTGTTCCCTACGATGGCGGCGTGTCATAACTTTGACATGAACTCCTCCTTCTTCTCTATATGAGCAACCATCCATGGCTTTGTGTGATCAAATCAAATTTCTCGTAGTATACATGATCATGTTTAGCGGCGGCAGAATTACATCATCCTGTAGTTATCACGGCTACCATATCAAGAACTCATGGGTTCACTGATGCTTGTCTGCCAATTGTACCGTGATGCTTGGAGCTCCGATTCACGGCATTCAACTCGACTGGACATCATCAAGCTGAATACCGTATAAAGCCACGCCCCGAATCACGATTCATGACGATTGCTTTCAACGCGGGTCCATTCGAAGCGTCGCACGAAAACCACCGAGGAACGAAAGTTTCAGTTTTGACAAGGAATCACGGTAAGACTACATCTGGGAAGGACAACCTGTTTCCATCGTCCAAGAGTACAAGTGGATAGGCGTACTGCTTCAACACCCACTTCATCATCTCCGCACCGTCCTCAAGCTTTCATATGCGTATTGTCTTGTCGGCAGATGCAGTTGCTATTCTCTTGCCATCCGAAAAAGTTGTGATGGAAAATATGTTTCCATCATAACCCTCGAATGTCTTGACAGGCTTTTGATGGGAAACAGGTAGCTATTTGTCATCCTTCATCCTGTTCTCCTGAAGCAGGCGCTTTTCTGAGTTATGCCCTAGTGGGAAATCAGACACGCCAAAAAGGAGAATGCGAGAGACGGTTTTGGTCGAGGTGCGTTGACAACTTGCAGCTCATTACGCGAGGTATCTCGCAGAATTCTTCGTAGTATCCATTCACACAGCCCCGAACACTCTTCATAACTTGTCCACTCTTTGCGCTTTTCAGTATTGAACAAACTCTCTCACAACCTGGGCGACCTGGTCAACGTCGAATTTCATCAACTGTTGCCTTGGCGCGGTGTAGAGACTCGATCCTGAGTAGCCTCACAATGGCATATATTGCGTTGTAGGTCGAGTCTATTATACCACGCATGCAACGCGACATTAGCGCGATAAACGCGACGTTCGCGTGACACGTGCGACATAGGCGACACTTGCGCAACTTGCGCGCGCTTTAGGCGAACTTTCCCGCGCCTAAGCGCCATAGGGCGCCTGACTTCCCAGTGTGTTTTCCCATGTCCAACCAAGTTCCCAGGTGTATATTTCTCCATTTATCATTTATTGCATTATCGTACCATGTTTATTTTCACTTTACATTGACACTTGGACATTTTTTCATGAGACACACTTATTACCTTCTACCATCATCATACACAGTTATCATCTCCGAGTTTTTATCTATGTTTTGAATAAATCATTGAAAGTCCTAGTAGCAGTTAGCTCTAGTGGCCATATCCGTATCAGTCGTCTCATCAGCATCTCAGTGCACGTCTTAACGTCTTGCTATCGCTCGCATACCGCTTTCACCCAGTTCCGCTTTTCGACGCGCGACTTTCCTGCGCTTCGCGCGCCTATAGCGCCTTTGTTCCCGCGCTTTCGCCTTATCACGCGCTTCACACATTCCCCCTAGAGTTGTCACTGGTGGATACTCGCTTTCTCCGCTTCCCCTAAGGGACGAACTTATCGCACCATTATTTTCCTCCCTTCAACATTTATATCAGCTGCACCCTCAGCTGAGTTGAAGATCCTTCAGCGGTGTATCGAAGTTTGTCTTGTTGCTTCTTACTCAGATGTGACCGACTCAGCCGCCATGAAGTCAAATTCACGTGAGTCATCGCGTGCATAAATACAACCAAACTACTCGCGGACTTTGCCCTTCTTTCTTGTTCTCTTTCCATCATCGTTGCAGGTTTCGTGTCACTTACGACGACAGCTTTAAACAGCTAGACATCGCACTCTTCCTCTTCATTTCTTGTCGAGCACAATCGTTTGTTTTTATCACAGTATTATCATCCCCCATGACTCGCGACACATTTGCCATCAAGGTTGAGAATATCCCCGAAAATGGTTGGTCTATATTCGCGGTAAAAAGCTGGTCTGACTGTATGCGTAGTTAAATTGAAGGACGTCGAATACATTTTTAGTAGCGTTGTTGGTTCACGCTCTGTAATTCTGGTCTGCAAATTAAAATGACCTTTGATGACTTCCTCTTTATGCTTGAGGTCGCACCGCAATACTCACTTCACCCAATCAAGGGTCCTAAGGCGGGATCAAATACCCGTCTCCATCATGCCATTTTGGTGACATGAGTAACGTTGGTATATCTAGCACAGACACAATGACTAGATCATTAACACCCCCAACATCACTCGCTCACACCCATCCCTCGAATATGACCTTCGTCTCAAATGACCCCAGTTGGTGGCCGTTAATTGATTTCCAACTAATTATTAGCTATTGGATATGTTTGTTGTATCAATTGGTGATGTCTTGATCTAACAATGACTTGCATTTTGCAGGTGCCGCTGGCATCGTGGTGGTATATGACTGGGGTGAGCAGGACGTTGTTCTGATCCTGCTGCCATTCTTATGATAACTCCAGTATTAACAATTGGACAAGAGGTAGGTCAACCTTATCGCCAGAGCAGCTAACTTGCTAAGGATGGCGTTATATATTGAACTGATCTGGGTGAGTGGCGGAGTCCCATCATAAAACAGGAGAATATGATGAATTGGCGACAGAGGCAACGCTGGTCGCTCATGAGTCATGACTGTGCTGTATTTGGTTGTTCGTACCTCATGTGGTGCTGTAGCATGGTTGGCTGTTGTGCTGACTCCAAAGTGTTCTAGATACGCTATATTGGAATGCCCTATCATGTGTATGTCTCGAGGCCAAATATTGACGTTGTGCTAATAGCTCATATCTGACGATTAGTGTCATTGCTCTGGGTATGTCTCATATGCACTGTGTTCGATTTTTTTGACCAGTAGCACACAGAAAATATGCTAGCGGTCTCGCTGACAGATACAGTGAGTATCCCGCATCCATCTCCCTCCTACTATCCGATTAATACACATATCTAGGGGTGAGTGAAATTCTGACCATTGACCTTGGTTCAACATAATGACTATACAGGTGTGAGTCGAGTGTCTGATTATAATACGAGGTGATCACTGATTGGGTGTTTCAGGCAATATTCTGGACTACACAACAAATTGGACAAATTTGGTCTTGACTGCCATGCTGGGCGGTGAGCTGCAAAATCTCAGTGATATTGACTTGACTGAATGATGCTGCAAGTCATCATGATTGCTCGGTTACATGCCATGTATCAAGGATCCAGAACCATGCTTATCTTCCTTGTTATTATTTTCTTGGGTATCAACATCGCCTGTGGAGTACTCGCTGTAGAGACTCGCGTCTCGCTGAGCGTACATTATCGAATTCTCTCACTTCCTAAACATTACCCAGCTCTTACCCTTAGGACAAGTCTTGTGCATCCGTGCACTTTCATTTTATTTTCAATAGATTCAGCGCGCGCGCGTCCGCCGCGCGATCTGTCTTATATGCCATTTCCTGTCCATCCCATGTCCACTGGTGTTCATTGGTGCGTTTCTCATGTTAATTCCTTTTATCTAACATATCTCCGAGCTCATACTCACGCCGTCGCTATACGCGGTACCGATGAAACGAAGAGATAATAGTCAGCTGGTAAAGGACAAACTAAGATCCTATAGGGCGCGAGTATAGCGTCGACCCTAGGGAACTGCTATTGAAGCTAATCCTTCGTCGTAGTGTGCGAAGGGAGTCTGTTGAGTCCTAAGAAGGATAAGCCGAAACCGAAGGAACACCGTCGCTAAGTTAGCTGAAACCGTAGATAGAGGAAGAACGTCTAAGTCCAATGCCGCGGCAACTGCGGTAAAACTGCGGTAACTTGTACTAGGGGACTTAGTAAGTCCAAACCGAGGTATACTAGGAAGGGCGAGTCGCCTGAGCAAAGGTTAAAGAATCGCAAAGGTAAGATACCGCGGTAAAGCGGTAAATCCGGTAGCGGTCCGGGAAACTAGTAAGTCTAAGAGACGCGAGGTGCTTTAGGGTGGTCAAGTACCGTCGGTCAAGGAATGGAAATCAAATGGACTGATATTCGCAAGGAAAGACTACTAAGTGAAACTACCGCTGCTGAGGTCCGGGGATGACAGGTAAAGGGGAAGTAAGTATTCAGTATTTACTACGAGTCATATATACCACTTGCGTGGATTACCGGAATATACAGGCGAAGGTAGTAGCGATAGTAAGTGCGCGGGGATACTCATATGTAAATTGCCTACCGGTATGCACGCGGTGACATGTAATATCAACTATAGGCGATTTTAGCAATAAGGAAACTCAAAGGAAAACGCACCAATGGAGTTAGACGGCAATGGACAGGACATGGGAGGACAAGGCACGCGGTTCGGTTCGGTAACTGCGCGGGAATGCGGCTTATGCTGAGTGAGGCATGTTGGACCAAGGGAGTGGTAACGCGTAGACATATAGGGAAATGATGTGGTACGAGCCTAGCGTATGCTTGATCGTCACAACCGCCGGGAACTTTAGAATCTGACCGTCCCCGGTCAGCGGCACCGGGAATGAGGGACTTAGTGAATTTTTTTTTTTTGTCAGTAGAGGTCACGTGTCGAAGTTGCCGTTTTCGGAAGTGGATTGTGGACTCGGTCGGCCCCGAAGAAGGTGTGGACGCGTGGCCGTGAAACAAAGGAGAATTGTGGACTGAATTGTGGACCGAACCGTCGATCCCTATAAGAAACCCCTTGACCTGATTTCTCTCCTTCTTTCATACCATTATCATCCCTCATGTCTTCCCCCACCTCCAACTCATTCGACTTCACGTCGTTCATACACCCCGAGGCTAACCGCCTCACTACCGAATTCAACCAGCTGCGTGTGCGCGTGGAGGCCGTCGCCAAGTCCGTGCCTAACGACCGCGAGGAACTCTTCCAGGAAAAGGAGGAATGGTTGCGCGAATGGCGCGATGTAACGGTGAGTACCCTTTTTGATCGGTCATCTTACTTGTTCTGATTTTGTCCCGCAGTCCAAGATGGCTAAGTGCCGCGAAGACATGATGACCTATAACATAGGTTTTACGTTCACCGCTGAAGAGGTGTCGATGGGCAATGAGACCATTGAGCTTGCCAAGCTCTACGCCGGCCAGGTCTCGGCGATGAAACGCCGTGCTGAAGAGCAGGCCGCTGAGGCCGCCAGGGTAGCCGCTGCTGCCGCCGCAGAGAAGGAACTTGCGAAGGAGAAGGGGAAGGAGAAGGCCAAGGACACCGATGACCCTATGGATGGGGAGGGTACTGGAGGAGGTGATGCGGATGGGGAGGGTGAAGCAGAAGGCGATGAACTTGAGGAGCAGCCGGCACCGCCAAGGAAAGGCCGCGTGGTAGTTCAGGTGAGTTTCTCTTTCTACCTTTTCTTGTCCATTAACTTATCTCTTCCTTTAGACTAAGGCGCGTATGAGTGTCAAGAGCAAGACGGTTTTCCATGACCGAGCGTGTGTGCGGTGCGCGGCCAGGGAGATCAAGTGCTACGGCATCCCTGGTCACTGTTGCAACGCGTGCAAGGACGCCAAGTCTGGGTGCATGCACTCTGACAGGAAGGCTGGTGAGTGTTCTTTCTTCTTATCTTTTGTCACCGGTCTTAGGTATCTTTCAGCGCGCAAGGCCAAGGTTGCCGCTAGGGCACCTTCTACTACCGGTACCGCAGGTACCTCGAAATCCGCGGCAAAGGCGGTAGCTCCCATTGAGCTTTCTGATGATGAGGCGACTGGGACCATCGTTGTGCGGTCTAAGAAGGCCCGCAAGGAAGTTACCGCGGTAGAGGAGGAGGCCGGTGAAGGAGAGGAAGAGGGACCGGTTGAGAAGGATGATGAGGAACTGCGGTTCCTCATGAGGGCGGAGCTGGAGCGCATGGAGGCGCGGTTCATCCAGGTGGAGGGGATGATGAAGGAAATGGCCGTTGGGATGAAGTTTGTCCGCGGCTGCATGGACAGGGTGGAGAAGAGGAAGCGCCGGGACTAGTCTCCTTCCGCCTTAGTGTAACCTTTAGCATACCAATGTACTTCTAGCATCTGTGTCTCCAATGGACTTTGTGTTGACCGCATAATCCAGTGTGAAGGTCCTAAGTTGCCGCGCCTAAGTCCAGGTCCACATGTCCAAGTCCAATTACTGGTCCTAACATCCACTGGGTGCCTAAGGAATATAGTAAGGTAAAAATGAGCGCGCAAGTCAAAAGAATCAAGGTAAAGGGAAACCGGTTTGCGGGTTGCCGCCCGGCTTATCTTCTTCAGTGCGCTTCCTTCATCTACTCCTTCTGTATTGGTCTGTATATCCTAGAGTCCAAAGTGCGTGGTGCGCTGCCTCCGCGTTAGAAGAAAAGAGGGTAAGTAATCGTCTTTGCGCTATATCAATCTTTGTTTGGTAATCGAAAGTCTGTGTGCGGTTAGCGCGTAACATAGGTATATGAGTGCGGTGAAATGCGAGAGAAGAGAAAGTGAGACACCGGTCGAAACCCGGGGTAAAACTGAGACTATCGTACTAAGGGCGGTAACTTGTTTTTGTTGTTTTTATGGTTTTTGTTTTGTAGGAACGGTGACGGTATAATGAATGGGGGATATAGGGAGTGTCGGTGAAGTGAGGGTGTGTTGCGCGGTTATTCATTGAAGGAGGGATCGGTTTCTTCATCATCTGGTTCTACGGCTTCTTCTTCTACCAGGGAATCTAGTGCTTCATCGTCTAGACCTGTGATGCTAGTGACTGATACTCTTTCTTCGCTGCGTGGATAATAGGGAATCAGGCGAAAGGCTGCATAGCGCAGTTTGGACACCGCGCCGTCAAGTTCAGCAAGAATATATGAACCGCCTTGGGTGCGGCGTAATACCACCATGGGACCGAGGTACCGCGGCTTCGTCTTTCGACTTAGCTCGTATTCAACCTTGGAGTTGCGTACCAGAACTAGGGTGCCGGTTGGGAATGCGTAGTCCTTGATTGATGCGCGGTAACGCTGTTCAAACTTCTTGATGGACTGGTATCTGGCCTTGAGTACTTTTTCCTTGATACCGCGTAGGTCTTCTTGTCGCTTCTGAAGTTGCCGGGCACGCCATGCTATGAGGTCGGTAGTTGAGAATTCTCTTTGGCCTGGTAGGTCTACTAGAAAGGTTCCTTCAGCAAGGTCAAATGGAAAGATGGGTTCAACGCCGTGGACCATAAAATATGG
>JRHT02000555.1:0-10089 GCA_011800875.2 Suillus brevipes Sb2 | reverse complement strand
CCCGACACCCACGCCAGCCCCACGGAACAACGAACGCATGCTCTTCACTGCTGGCGTACTTGGCACTGGCGCTGGCGGAGGGAAGAGATGTTTGAGCGATGCGAGTGCAGGTGTCTGTGGCCCATCAAACGATGGCGCATTCTTATGCTGTGGACGGGAGGTGGGACGCGTGAGCTGGGGTAATGGCGTCCTCTCCAGTTCGAGATCAAGGTCAAGCGTGATGCGTGTGGGCGAGAGAGGCGCAGGCATATGTTCAGATGGGTTAGTTGTCTCGAGGTTGATTTCGGGGTGTGAAGTTGATTGGGGTTCTCGGAGCGAGGATGCAACATTGTTCTCTTTATCGCTGTTTTCTTCTTCCTCGCCTGTTTGTTGTTCCTCATCGATCTCATCTTCTGCGTTCTCCTCGACATCCATACGCTGCTCAGCGCCCGCTGTGTCTTCATCATCGCCATCCTCCTCATGCTCACGCTCATCCTCCCCAGACGGACCCACACTCCTACGCCGTTTCATCTCCTCCACAGTTCGTTTCATCCGATCCAACAAACTCCGTGTATCCTCCTCATCTTCCTCACTATGTGGCGTCAGCGGTGCCTTCAAAGGCGATGGAGGACGCGCGAAAGGCGTGTACACCTTCGCAGGTGCTTCAAACGATTTCACAGGAGAAGAAAACAGTTTCATAGGGGATGACGGACGCGAGAGGGTAGGAGCTTTCGTAGGGGATGCACTTCTCTCTCCGAACTTGGTGGGTGATGTACTTCTCTCCCCGAATTTGGTCGGCGATTCACTCCTCTCACCTGACTTGGTGGGAGATGCATTGCGCTCACCGACGGTGCGGATGGCAGAATCTAGCAGAGATGGCAGTTTCCGTAGCGTATTACCGTCACTCGAGGCAGACGGTGTGGAGGGCGCGATAGACTGCCGTCGCAGCCCTGGTACCTGTGCAAAGAAAGGGTCGGGCGTAGTGAGCGCTGATTTACGGCGCTCTTGGATGGCCTGTAGTTGGTGGTTAGATGGAAGACGCGACATGGGTGGAGAAAGAAAAGAAAATTAAAAGAGACAAAGGATAATTCAGGGAGCAGTAAATGCGATGCATGTATGCACCCCGCCCGAGCTCATAGAGCAGCAATTCCAAATGAAACCCAAACTGCTCCCTCCAAATAACTTTCCAAGCTCAAGAAAGCTCAAGAAAGTGCATGGACTCACCTTCCTCTCCTCCTCACTCACCCGCATTCTCCCTAATCCTGCCCCTGCCTTCTCCTCTTCCTTCACTCCCGCCACATCTCGCACCTCAATATCCACAATGCGCCACTTCGGTTCGACGCGTACTCTCTTCGCACCTCCCCATGTCTCTACAGGGCCAGCTGGTGCAAGTGCAGACACCCCAGGAGGCAACGGTACGCGCAACGCTCCACCAAAGGAGTTGCGCCCTGCACCGCGGCCCATTCCAATGCCAATTCCTGATTGTGGGTGAGATACTTGGGGCGTCATAAATGAGCCCAGAGCTCGGGGGGCTTTTGCAGGCGTAAGGTGTGGTTGTGCAAGGGGTGTGATGTAAGTAGGCGGCGGGGAGGAGGATGGGGGTGGGGGCTGTGCGTCCTGGTCAGTGTCCATGTGAGCGTGCTGATGCTCATGGTTAGTATGGCAAAGAGAAATAAAGGGGAAATTTACCTCGTCCTCTTCGTCCTCGTCCCCATCTTGCTCGCCGTTTTCGTCAGGGGCAGTGGAACTCGAGCGGAAGGGCCATACAACGCGTGCACGCACGGCATTGAGAGATATGCGCCATGTGCTTGGTTGAGGAGTAAGCTCCTCAGCGGTGTCTGAGTCTGCGCCACTTCCATCCTCATCAGATTCTTCATGCTCGATCCCTGCACTTCCTTCATGTTCGTCATTTAATTCTTCGTCGTTATTATTTTCATGCTCCTCGCCCTCCTCTACCACCGCCTCACCTACAATCACCTCCTCAACTTCTTTCTCTTCTTCCTCTTCCTCGCGCGCCATGACGGCACGATGGACACTGCGAATCAGTACGGCACGGTGTAAAGAGGAGCGAGTACGCCTATTCGGAGTCTTGTATATGTTCATGCTTGGTCTTGGCCTTTGCACAGGCGGGGTGGGCGGAGGGGCTTGGATATCGGCACGCTCGAGGATGTCAAGGTCCTTACCCTCTTGTACGACATGTGGAGTATTAGACTCCACAAGTACGATTTCTTCTTCTATTTCGTCTGGTTCTGGGACGTGGGAGTTCTTTAGCGCAGAAGGCTTGCGCGGGGATGGCACGAGCTGCTTGAGTGGGCTCTGGAGAATGCGGAGGTTTGCGAGTGGATCTGAAGAGGGTTTTCCACGAGGGGTGGATACCTGAGCGCTGTGGATCATGCTCATTCGTAATTTTCTCCGTCCGCCGCCATTTTCAGGCTTAAGTGGTGAATCGATGTTATATAGCGGAGCACGTAGCTGCTTTGGCGGGTAGGTAAATATGAAACGTTTCTTGCGTATTTCAATTTCGCAGTTATTAGAGACGGGAACTGTTGTGGGAAGGGAGGCGTTGGTGGATGGGAGTACGGGACAGCTGTCGATGGTGAGGCCTGCGTCGCCAAGAACAACGAGAAAAGCCTGCTAGCGAGTTCTAGCGGTTCAGTAGATTTGGATGAACGTTCCACGCACCTTTCTTTCCTGAAATACAATTTTTGCATGCAGAGCACTGATCTCTGGGTAATAGAGGCGCACACTGCACGTCGGGTCGCGTCCAAAGGTAACTGCCTCCTCGTCAATCGGGAATGCTGCTACCTGCTCATCAGTCGTCCGTTTCATCAACCGCAGCGTACCAAACTGCCCTATTTCACTGCCTTCCATGGTGATGAGCGAGTTTAAGCAAGGCGGACTTGTAACTTGTTCAAGTTGTTGTTCCAAACTGTTCGCGTCATGCTACACGTGCAGGTCATGTGATCGCGCAATTCATATCGCGTCCTCCAGAAACTGGCCCCTACATTCTCCTCCTTCATATGGAAAGCCAGACCACCGTGCTCAAGTTTTGCAACTTCTTCTTCTCAGAACCTGCCTATTAAGGCATGTGCTTCCATTGACCTCCGAACACCCTGTATGACCATTAGAAAAATTTATTAATTGTTGATTGTCATGGCATGCAGTGCGAAGGAGATCATCACTGTATATCATAAAGCTGTATCAAGACACAAGAAAATACATCATATACGTAGATTTAGGTTACCACTGATCAGTCTCAACATCATCTTCGTCATCAGAGAAACTCCAAACAACGAGCCCGTCGTGATCAAGTGCATCTCCGTCTACAGACTTGGAAACATCAGGCTCATCCTCCTCCATGAGGCTATCCAACTGTTGATGGTGCGCTGTATCTAATATGGAGAGGTCAGTTGAAAAGAGGCTCGAAAGAATTGGACTTCTTACCAAGCCCCAACCCGCCACCAACACCCCCCATGTAGTAACCGTCCTCATTAAATGGCAGGTCTTGGTAGTTATCGAGAAGCGGCAAATCTTCTAATTCCTCTTCGTCATCACCAGGGATGTTGGGCAGTGTGAGATCATCAGTGCCATGCTGGAGCATATGGAGCAAATCACGATATACAGGCCACACTGAGTCACGGTTGACAATGGGACAGCCCATTCGTTCATAGCAATGCTGAATGTAATTACCGAGATTGGGAGGCACAAGGTCGAAGACGGGGTGGTCAGGTTTGATGTAGAGTGCTCGAACATGATCGATAGCAGCTTGTTCTACGGTAATCTGAAAAAAAATGAGTAAATGAAACTTGAAGGACACATTAGCATGACATACCTTGAAGTCCAGGGCGCCAAAATCTTCAGGTGACTCATAAATGAGATTGGGGACACCATGCGGAAGTACCTGATAGTGAAACCAGAAATTAGCACTGTCTTGCTTGCAGTCTAGTAGTACACCAACAAACCTTGTTGCGATCACGCCTCTTTGCTGTGTTGTTAATGCGATCCTGGTATGCATCGAGTTCACGTTGCAACCAAGGAATGAAGACCCAACGGAATACCATTCTGAAGCGGCAATGATGAGTAGTGTTGAGATATCAGCAGCATCGCGAAAGGTAACTCACACTTGTAGAGTATTGTTGCTGTCATACCAACCCTCATTGACTCCCTGGTCCAATATCGATTCAAAGCCGGGAGTGAAGCGGCGGCGTAACTGTGACCATGTGATCTCCGGCATCACATTCTTCTTTGACCGCATCCAACGGTGCTGGAGGGTGCCTTGCAGCGCAGGATCATGCCACTGCCGTAGCATTGTGTGGGCATTTGCGATGCCATAGTTCTCGGACCCAGGGTCACTTTGGGTCACCATCGGCATATCTAAAATGCAACGGCCATGAATTGTGAGCAAGGATAGGCATCAACTACAATCATAGAATTACTTACGACCAAGGTTCTGAATTGTATCCAAGTAGTAGCTGAGAATGAGCTGTGGGTTCCTATTGGAATGCCACACACGGATCCACTTGATGCGCCCCGAGAAAGGTTCGATTCCAGTATGAAGAGCAAGGCCAAATCTTAGCCACTTATCATGCTGATCTACAGCAAATAAATCGTTGACCCCTGCGGCCCAAAAACGTTTCCTTTTCAGACGTCGTGCTTTCCGCTCCCGGACAAGTTCAGGCTCGTAAGTAGCAAAGTATGCTCGTACTACAGTCCTGCGGAAGGTGTGCATCAGAAAAGATTTGCAGACCCGGCAAAAGAAACATCGGATTATACCTGGCTACACACATGCCCTTTTCATGGAACAATAGACTGATCATATCCCTCGCTCCAGCGTTGGGATATATTGGACGTAGGTCAAGCATAGCTTCGCGAATGGATTCGACGCTATGCCCTTGCTGACGAGTTCGTTGAAGGCCCATTCCAAGACGAATCTGCACGAATTTTGTCATGCTAGAGCCGGTGTGTAAGTATCCTGACTCAGAGTAATGGTGGTTAATACTTACCCTATTCCAAAATGTTCAGTGTCAATATATTTCTGTAAGCCGTCCACAATCTGCCTGTCTGTCAGACGTGCCTTCCATAACCGAAGTATATGGGGTGCAATCTGGTCGAGAGGTGCTAGCAGAGCTGATTCTCAACAGCAAATTTGGAAACTGCAAGACAACACGCACGAGTTGGCTTGTATTGGTTGGGCATGGTCAACCAGCTACTAGTAGCAGTAGGTTAAACCCAAGATACTTAAAGCTTTGAGTGCCAAGGAACCGAGGAAGAAGAACAGAAATTTACGTGGCCGCAGCCAACGGTCACAGTAGCCGAAGACCCACAGTCTGGATTCTCTATCTCCCCTCCAGCAACAGACTTGGACATTCTGCATCTGTTCGACTTTGTTGAGTTTGGAGTTAGAGAGGTCACCACACAAATGCCTCAGTGAGGGATGCAACTCTATCTTCAAATCAGCATCTCTTTTAGCGCTGCAGTGTACAGACTTAGCCTTGGACCAAACAACTTCAAATCACCAACTCGTTCAGCACTGCAGTGTCCCACAGACTCTCCGAGATAGCCTCGGACCAAACAATTAGAACTTCTGAGGAACCATCAACGTCATTGCTCACAGTCTGATCCAGGGGCTACTAGACATTCTCAAGGTTAGACTTCCGTTGACATTTTCTGGACAAGCCAACTGGTTGACAGTAATGTTTAAAATAATACTCTTGCTGACCATCTGTAGGAGGGTCAGACATCAAAGTGCGTTTATATATTTAATGTGACATTTTGCTATTCATGGTTCACCTCCTCTCGTAATCTCGCAATGTCTGGCTATGAGTTGTTAACTCAGTTCACTGAAGATGCATTCGCTAAAGACGAACGAGTATGCGAACGTCTTGCCTGTGGCTCCAAGATCTTCAAGGGCGACCCTTGTTTTTACGTGGCCACTGTAGACCCAGGAACACCAGGACGTTATGTTTGTGGTCCTTGTCACAGACGATATCAAGGAAAGTTAGCTACAACAGCGAGACCTACTACTACCAGCAAGTAATCTACTACTGTTTCTACACATTTTGCGCTAACATTTGATGTATTGCAGGGGATCCGAACCTGTACAGCCGCCGTGAGTTGCCAGATCCACGCGCTATCCGGCAGTCTGTGAATGCTGCACAGAGAAAGTGTAAGTAAGGAAACCCCATGTTACCTCACATACTGACAGTCATTCAGCAACGGTCAACCCACCACCTGTTGTGCCCATGGCTCACATTGCATGCCATATGCCAGGTCCCAATGTCAATGTTCCGTCAACCTGGCAGCGCCCATTTCAGGTCCGATCCACTGGTCCATTGCAATTGCCTTCCGGTTCCAATCCTCAAGCTACTATTGGCACCCTGGCCTCTGGTTATTCTGAACACCATGCTAGTTATGCATCCGAACGCGAGCGCTGGGCCAAGATCTCAGCTAAGGTTGCGTTTGCTGTGCCACCAGCACAGACAATTTCTCTGGAGATTTCAGCTGTGCACGAGGGCGGTACCCGACGGAAGGGTAGCCGTGGCATTACTATTGGGGTACGTGATCATAGAATTCAAATTATTTACTAGTATTCACTTGCATGACACGCATTCTAGAATATTTGTGAGGGCATGAAAGATATCGATGCTCGGATTGATGCACCTGGACTTATAGTGATCGCTCTCGACACCATCCTGCCAAAGATTGTGGCCTTTTGCTCTGGGTTTAATTGGCGCGACAATGAATTTGTTGTCCGGGATGCGCAATGGGTAGATCTCTCAAAACACCCAGCTGGAGAACCTTACTTTCTCTCGCAGTGCTTGCAAGCAGGTCGCAAAGATTCAAAGACAATGGTATTCAAGACGAAACAATTCTCATTGATGGTAGTTGCACCTCAATCACGGTGGTTAGAATACGAAGACTGGGCGGAACAACTTGCGGAGGATGTAAGCCTACTAATGTTTCCCTTGTCGTTGCTAGAGACTTATTGTCATCATTTTAGGGCGGTAACACCCACGTAGTTCAAAGCGCAGCAGTTGAGGATAACGAATCTTTGCAACCCACAGCTCACCAGGTAAAATCTAGTCTCATCACTCCGGAGCATGACTAACCAATGTTTCTAGGCTACTATTGATCGCGTGCTCATTCGACCAGTGCGGAATGCCACTATGTCAACAGGCAGTGGGGATGCTACCACTAGTCGTGTGCTCATGCAACCAGTGCAGCATACCACTGCACAATCCATGCTGGCAACTCAGAGTCGCATGGCAGTACCAGCCACATCTAAGCGGACTCATGTGCGAACAGAAAGCGGCAGTAGAGCTTTGCCTCCATCTCCTCCACGCAAGAAGATTTCCCCCACAGACATTATGCTCTGCTCACCTGACCGTGACAATTTGAAAGCGGCCCTTAGATCTGGTGGCGCTGCAAATCTCAATGTAAAGAACGGTGAGAATAGTAGCTAACATCTTGCTTTGAGTTGTGGACTAATGGCATATGTAGTATTCGAAAAACAGAACGAGACCATCCATTTCTACCCTATCCCTAAACGTCCTTTGACAGAGATCTTACAAAACGAAGATTACCGCTCGTTTAAAGTTGATGCCGCAGAATCCTGGGTTGGCCAATTGACGGTCAACGTATCTCGCGATAACATGATTGGGATAGGTGGGTTCAAGACGGCCCACCAAGGATGGCTCACACTTACTCCCCCTCCGGTTTCTGGGTTCGGTTCGGTTGCCCGCCAAGAAATCGTAGTCAAACGGCCGTTTGAACAAGTATACCCACATGGTGTATCAACTGGACCTTTCAAGATTGGTAGATTTTCCATGGCCGACGAACTGCCTAAGCTCTTTAAAGAAGCAAATGTACTGTACTGGGCGAGTTCTCTTTTGCAACTCACCTACGATTTCATCGATCGCTGCCTCGCTTCCTCTTGTCCTCCACCATTTGCCATTCCTCGAGTACGCTTTGTTGAGGCTGGCCTGGCATTGGCATTTGTCCAAGGCCCAGCAGTGGCTTCCAAGCCAGCCTCAAAGACATGCCCTATTCGTGCATGTTATCTCCTGGAAGAACTCATTGTTGGCGGCGACGACGCGTTTCTCAAATTTATCCATAACATGGATGCCAACCCTTTGCTTGATGAACTTGATTACGGCTATGATTTAGCAGTATTCTTCTCGTTCACTCAACACGTTCAATATGTGAAGACCGGTGGTTTAGCATTTATCTCTGACTACCAAGGTGTGTTAGTTCTTACTATGTGACTGATGACGAGCTTGGTTCAAACTAATCAATTTCTTTCAGGAAGCACTGAACTACTGACCGACCCTCAAATATTGACGGACCC
Source organism: Suillus brevipes Sb2 (assembly GCA_011800875.2). Taxonomy (NCBI): domain Eukaryota; kingdom Fungi; phylum Basidiomycota; class Agaricomycetes; order Boletales; family Suillaceae; genus Suillus; species Suillus brevipes. Next base: position 1,763 of record JRHT02000555.1, on the reverse strand, counting down.
GTATGTATATTCTTTAGTTCTTTCTACTCCGGCTGTCACTGATGCACTACTATAATGATGGTCAGCTCCGTTAGTGGAGGGCAGGATATTTTCGGTGACGGCAACATAGAGGTTGCAGTGACAATGTTCGAGGCGCAGCATATATGCAACGACTACTGCGAATGGGCTGGTTTGGAGAAGTATCAAAGTCAAGATGAGACAGTCGAAGCTCAGGGCTCTTAAGTAGCAAGCATGATGCTCTTGTAGTATTCACGTAACTTTACTCTTGACATGGACTCGAGAATGATGTACAACTAGCAGTGACCTGTGGCTACGCCACTCAGTCACGTTTAAAATTTGCATATATTGTTTGCAATTTGCAATGAACACTTTTGGCGTGCTTCGTGAATTCATGATACAAACCCATGTGATACTGTCACATGACTGGCAAAACGTGGCACTTTTTCCTCGACTTACATAATCTGTCGAGGAAAAAGTGCCACGTTTTCCGGTCAGGTGACATTGTTGCAAGTCAGGTGCCATGACATGCATTACAATGGGGGTGTTCGGAGGTCAATGGAAGCACATGCCTTAATAGGAAGGTTCTGAGAAGAAGAAGTTGCAAAAACTGAGCACGGTGGTCTGGCTTTCCCAGAACTTTGAGAGTACGTGGGTAGACTATACCATAGACTACGTGTAGAAAATCCGGGAGCATTACAAATTCTTTTCGTGGAAAGTGAGCCGAATCCATAGACCATCCATAGACTTGCGTAGACTCAACTCGGTCTCAGTAGATCAACCAAACAACGACGTCATTGCTCGGCTGTGATCATTGCCTGCAACAGCGTCTAGCATATATATGACAACGGCAAGCCAATGTTTTCACCATCTGCCCCACCACTATTTCTGCCCATCTGCCTGTCTGCCCGTCTGCCTCGTGCCCGTCTGCCTCGTCACTGTCTGACCCACCGCTATTTCACTGACCACTACTATGTCACTAGTACTTATGTTGGACCTACACCTTATATTGATCGCCGTGACGCCGTCTTAGTATAAATTTTGTAGTGTGAGTGACTCGATATTCAACCTTTGCAGTATACTAACTACGGCCTACTACTACTAGTAGTAGTATGACTGATACAGTCCTGTGTACCAAGGCTGACTGCCGCAACTTGAAGCAAGGCACTCAGCCACGCAAGGCCAACAAGAACTGCACACGACGCAACTGCAAGCAGTGTTGTGAGGTGGCGGGAGGGTGTAGGGTCCACCGAGTCGCAGCTGCATCTTCTCCAGTTGTCACCCAACAGCATGAAAACTCGACCATACCACCACTTGCCGCCATTAACCCCTCGTCTACTCAACTTGACCACCCTCCAGTTACTGCATCGAATCAGTCACTCCCAGCCACTTCACGAAACTATGCTCGGCCGTTAGACCCCAATTACGCACGGAACTATGTTCTCGGGCACCAGCGGACATTGGTGGCTGAGCAACGCTTTCAAGCTGACCAAAGTCTGAGCATTATGATCCGCAATATGGTTGATATAGTGCTCTGGTTGAAGGTATAGTATTCTACATGTATTAGATGGTTTCTCGGTGCTGAAATATCACTAGAACAATGAACCTCCCCACCTCGCAAAGCTGACATGCTCCACACCTGGAAAGTTCGTGCCAGGAGACCATCCGCTATTGATGAGATTCGAGCTCGGGGATTATATTGCAGTATATTGCAGTGATCAGCATGCCTGGATCGAGCAAGATATCAAGACTCCGCTTCTCAGTCC
>JRHT02000553.1:0-10249 GCA_011800875.2 Suillus brevipes Sb2 | reverse complement strand
CATTGCAATCAAGGCAATATTTGAATCTTACGATAATGCCTTGTAAATACAACATAAATGATGGAATATTGGATTGCTCAACAGATGGGACCTACTTTAACTGTTATACGTTGCCAGCCGGGATGGTGAAAAGTTGCAACCATGTCAGAAGCGCTCATACGAATCTAGGTAAGATGACAAGTGCTAATGGTGGTTCCTGGGACAAAGTCATGAATGATCTTGTAGTTTGAAACATAAAGAAGGAAAACTATATTGCTCGACGTGTAGGACCTAACTACGCTACTATAACTTGCTGGCAACGACGGTGCAATATCCCAACAAGCTCGCGAACTCCCCATGGTAAACTCGATTTTCGCACATCCATAGCTATGTGCCAATAACTCAAATTTCTGTCAGTATACATAGCCATCTCTAGCAGGAGCAGAGTTATGTCCTCTTATAGTTCTCACAGCTACCATATCAAGGACTCATCGGTTCTCTGATGGAGGCTTGGCAAAATATGTCAGTGTAGTCTTTCATTTTTATTCCACAATTCTAACATCTGTATAGGGTCAGGGTTTCTGGGACGCTGATACCAACGCCGAGCCTCGTTCCGCAGTTTCTCCTGCGCGCCCATCGTTTGCCCATCGTTGGCGCAACTTTCTGCATTTGAGCACTCAACCTAATGCGCCACAATCAATACCGCTCGAACCTCGACGGCGGAATTTCAACTTGTTGAGAGGAAGTAGCTCCATATGCACCGTTGAAGTAGCTGCCGGTCGCAAGAAAAAAGTGAGTGGCCTCCATCCCTCTTTTGATATTGTGGAGATTAATAAATTCGCAGAGAATTTATGTTTCCCCTCCCAGCGCAGCAGAAGTGGCCCGCGCAGAGGCAGCTGCAGCTGCAGCTGCGCAACATGCGAATGGCAATCAAGCTGGCAGTTCTGCGCAAGCAGGTCAACCACAGCCTGCGTCGGGCACACAAGTGCCTCAAGGACGACCGGAAGCCGCGACACAAGCCTCGAGTGGTGGAACGGGAGATACTTCTTACGAAGTGAGCTGTTGCGGATTCTTCTTTGGTCATCGTCGTCCCACCTCGCATCAGTCATGAGATCATTTACTGCCCTAGCTTCATATCTTTCTCTTGATGTTGTGGGCTTTACGGACTATTTCGCACCCAGCTATGCACCTTGTGAATGTTGTATGGCAGTTATCAGATCCTGGAGACGAAAGCCATCCAACTTCTCAAGTTACATCATCAATATTAATATCAGTACTGTTTTCGTTTTCATATCAGTGGGGCCTAGCAGTGCATCCTATTCCCCAGACTTCATAAATGACTTTGAAGTTCGAGAGTCATCGAGAGCACGAAGTAGTTCTACGAGGAGACTACATCAACCTACTAGTAAGACTAAAGAACTTAGAGGAGGCCAGCGTTTGGTGGCTCTTGATTCAACGGAACTGGTTATTTCGGACTTCCATGCTAGGAAGTGTTTGTCGAACGCGCCACTAGTTGACATCAACTTGAAGATTCTTCGATTCCTGGGCCTTGATGAACGCTTGATAACAATAACACAAAATGAGTGATCTGACTCAAATCTGACTAGTGGAATATTTGAGTCGAGCGTCCAATGGAATATCAAACGAGAACCTCCATCCCACCCCACTCCAACACCTGAACAAAGTCGCATCACCGGCTCTCGCAGAATCAACTCCAACCACATCCACCCACCCACCACCCAGCGTCTCTCGCTGCTTGCATTTGTGCATTAGCCCAATCTCCTAAGTGCTCCTAATACCATGTAATTTTAAGGGAGAGTTGACCTCCTCCATGGTACGACAAGATGGTGTGAACATGTGATGCGTCAAGAAATAGAAATGGATCTTGCTGCAGGATCATATGTAAGCTTGATCGATAGCGCTGCGAACGTATCGGCGTATGTCGCTGATGTGTTTGTGAATGTCGATAGTGTGAAGTGCGGAGTGTCATTTGTTATTGCGAGGACATCAGAAAGACGGTGGGGAGAGGATTGGCCAAAGACGTGCTGAGGCAGAGGATGTGCTTCGTGATGTGATTGGAGAGGGAATTCCAAAGTGGTGCGGGAACCTTTGGAAAGCTGGATAGTAGTCAGAGGTGTGAGTGGGTGGCTGTTGACGTTGAGGGTCACATGTTTGACGGAGGGCAAAGATGCTATTGAGAGTGGAATCCGGCGATAATTTGTGTTAGTGAGTGCAAAATTAGATCTAGAAGAGCGAATGCTTGGCTCTTCATATCGTCTTCGAGGATGAGCATCTGATGTAAAATTTCAAGAGTAAGAGCGCATATACTCACCTGAAATGTCTCTGTGTAGCTGATGAATGGTCATTCAGCCCGCGTGTCAGTAATCAACTCAGAATATGTAGACGCACACGCTAGCTTCAAGTTCGATCCAGCCATTCCGAATAACCACCATTTCCACTTGACGTTCAGATTGACGAGACAGCCATACGCACAGATATCCTCATTTATCAGGTCCTCGAGGTTGTACCGATGATGCCATTGTGGTGATGCATAGATACGGTGAGCGTGGCTGATTGAGTCCAAGTATAGCCCAGCGTAAGTCTAATAATAAAATCACACACTCTTGATCCACGTCACGACTGACAGATGCAGCCTGCAGGCCTCGCAGAAGGCTCTGAACATTCACATACGGTGAGCTGTTCCTGCCTCGCGGATGCTTGGCTCACCAACTGCCAGCAGGAACCATTCCACTCCCTCGTCTATCTGCAGCCGGGGTTTTCTGGTTAGTGGTGATGCAAATAAGGACGCGTTGCAACTGTCCTTCGGATTTTACCGTCTGTAACAGCGTGCCCTTGCATCGATCGAATTGTTACCCACCTGTCCTGCTGTGCCGTCGGTGACATATCAAGTCAACTTTATCACGCGGCAGTGCTATTCCATTAACCTTTATAACTCAAAATCCTTTCGAAGCAGGCACTGCTAGGCATCGTGATCATGATGGAGAGCCTGTTTATTTCACAGGTAGAGAGGCTGGTGGCGGACGCGCAGCTGCTTGCGCCTGAGCTGCCTGTGATTTGTCTTTGTCGAGAGTTGTTTGGGTAGTTGGATGGTGTCACGGTCCATGCTGTGGGCACGGCTACGAGTGCTGAAGAGGTCCATTGCGGTGAGCCATCTGTTTACATCAGGAGGGAGTAAAGTTTGACGAGGAGCGAAGACGAGGCAGAATCGTCCTTGTTGAGTAGGTCATTCAAGTTCACATCAAGTTCGCACTTTATCCTGCAAGTAAACGAAGTAATTCTACAGTAGAGAGTATAGTAGCGATGGCAGGAGAGTATGTAAATGTAGTAAATGATACATTTGTGTAACCCTAGTCTGTTGTGCGAGAGCCAGCCCATCGGGTAGCAGAACAGGACGAATGAAGTGCATGTATGAAATCTGTGGGGCATGCAAAGATCTTTGGCCGATTAACATAAGTACTCCATGGACTACTGACAGACACTGCCGCGAAGGTGATGCAACCTACTACTCCTCTCGACACTTGTGCCATGATGTGCCATGTGCAACACGACTCAAGTCCAGATGTGGGATATCGTTGGGTATCACAAGCATGTGGCCTGGGGTATACATGCGATCCATCGCGCCTGGGTAGAGATTGAGCGGGATCCACAGGAGAAGTCGTCCTTCGGGACCAACAATCCATCCCTCCCAGTTCGTGTAGAGTGGGGCTGGGGTTTCAGAATCTCGGAGAAAGGAAGAGGCGGAATGAAGGGCATGAGCTGGATTCGATGAGAAACACATTACAGGTGCTTCAAATTGTTGGTGCCGGTTTGGAAAATCTAGATCCCATACCCGGATGGTCCCATCTTCTGAACCAGACACTATGCGTTTGCCATCAGGCGAGATTGCGACAGAAACAACAGATGCGGCGTGCCCTCGGAAAGGGGCACCCACTCCCTTGCCAGTGTGCATGTCCCACACCCGGACGGTCTTGTCCTCCGAGCCAGACACGATGCGATTACCATCTGGAGAGATTGCAACAGCATTAACCCAGTCGGTGTGGCCTTGGAGAGGGGCGCCCAATAGCTCACCAGTCCCCATATTCCACACCCTGATGGTCATGTCGCGTGAACCAGACACAATGCGACATACATCCGGCGAGATTGCAACAGAGAGGACACCACCAGTGTGGCCTCGGAGAGGGGCACTGGATGCCTTGCCAGTCCCCATATCCCACACCTGAATTGTCTCGTCATCCGAACCAGATACTATGCGTTGTCCGTCCGATGAAATTGCGACAGACCAAACCACGTCAAAGTGCCCACTGAGAGAATATACCTCACCAGTGTCAATATGCCACACCCGGATTGTCCCATCGCCTGAACCAGACACGATACGATTTCTGTCCGGCGAGATTGCGACAGACCAAACCGAGTAAGTGTGACCTTGGAGAACACCCGACTCCTCCCCAGTTTCCACATTCCACATGTAGATGTTGCTGTCCGTTGAACCAGATACAATGCCCTTCCCGGTCGATGAGATTGCAACCGACAGAACAGAGTCAAACTGCTTTTTGATTTCGAGAGGGTCAACCAATGCCTCGCCAGTCTCTATATCCCATACCCGAACTGTCGCGTCACCTGAACCAGACACAATGCGACGTCCATCTGGAGAGATTGCAACAGAGGTAACAGAGCCAGTGTGGCTTTCGGCAACCGATGTCTTGCCCACGATGGCGTCAGTATTCCATACCCGGATTGTTCTGTCTCTTGAACCAGAAACTATGCGGTTTCCATCAGGCGAGATTGCGACAGAGCGAATATTGTCAGTGTGGCCTTCGAGAGGGGATCCTAATGCCTTGCTAGTTATCGTATCCCACAGTCGGATCGTCCGGTCAGCCGAACCAGACACAATACGGTTTCCATGCGGCAAGATTGCGACTGACATAACCGAGCCAGCGTGACCTTGGAGAGGGACACCCAGTGCCTCACCAGTTTCCATATCCCACGCCCGGATGGTGTTGTCTTGCGAACCGGACACAATGCGCTTCCCATCCGGTGTGATTGCGACACACCAAACCCAGTGTGTGTGCCCTTGCAGTGGGGCACCCAATGCCTTGCATGTATCCATATCCCACACCCGAACTGTCCTGTCCGCCGATCCAGACACAATGCGTTTCCCATCCGGTGAGAGTGTGACAGACAGAACCACGCCCGTGTGTCCCTGGAGTGGGACACCAAATGCCTCGCATGTCTCCATATCCCACACCCGAACTGTGTTGTCTGCCGATCCAGACACAATGCGTTTACCATCTGGTGAGATTGCAACTGACCGAACACCGCAAGCGTGGCCTTGGAGAGGAGATCCTAATGCCTCGCCAGTCTTCGCATCCCACACCCGGACTGTTTTGTCATATGAACCTGAAACAATACGATGTCCATCCGGCGAGAATGCGACGGACCAAGCAATGCTAGTGTGGCCTTGAAGAGGGGCATACAATGCCTCGCCAGTCTCTATATCCCACACCTGGATCGTTGCATCAGATAAACCACACGCGATGCGTTTTCCGTCTGGCGCCATTGCAACTGAGTAAACCTTGCCATTCGCGTGGATTATCTTCTCCATCTGGGGCCAATTTTCGACATGGCCAGCAACAATGCGGGGGGTGCAAGGAAACTGTGGGGCGAACCTGCGAAACATTCTCGACTGCCTTGGAGCGAACGGCAGAACGGACAGGTATAAATGGGGAGTGCTGCGCAAAATGGTGGTTGCGAAAGTTCGCACAAAACGCAGGGTATCTGCGGCAGCATCACTGACATGCGTGAACTCGGCATGGCCCTGCGACCACCCCAATACTCGTAAGGATTCATTGTGTAAGAATGAACTCGATCTACGCACCGAAAACCATTTGGCAATAGATAAGAGAGTCACTGCTGAGCTACTGAGGCTTTTCATCAGAGCCAGTGCTTCCAACCACCAAAGAAGGCGCTCTCCATCGAAGAAAGCTTCGACTTCCTTGGCGAGGGACGATTCAAAGGACGTAGTACCGACATGAGTCCCCCAGAATCGGCTAGAATATGATAGTTGGGCTGGAATGGATTTCTTTACTCGGTTTTCCAAGTCAGGGACAGAAGAGTTGGGCAAGTACGAATTTTCCAATGAGCAGATGTTGAAGCGAAGCCCGCGCTTCGATGCCATGACCCGAAGGGAAGCAAAGGCAAGGTCGCCCTGTACCAATGACCTATCGACGAAGAAGTCGTGGCTCCGCGATTTGTCTGTGAGGAAGTCGTAGAAGGACGCGTGGAGGGGACGTATGGGAGTCTGAGGATCCGTGATATTAGTCATAAGCGAGCCTAGGGACCTGATGACATTTTCCACGTTGTAGTGGCTGCGTCCATCAGGAAAATGCAGTCGCATAACCTTCAATGCAGGCATGGGAAGTGGTTCCAACGAGGCAAGGATTTGTCCCATCACTGAGCAAAACACTGGCATAGCTTCTCTGCGCTCGTTCTTCGGCACGATTTCTTCCAGGATCCGTGCATACATCATATCCAACAGACGTGTTCCTGTTTCAGATGTTCCAGCAACCACAGCGTCGAATCTGTCCGCCGGACTCAGGCCAACTTTGTTCGTGCCCTTGATGTACTCACAGGCGAGACGAGCCCACTCAAACAGACCATCGGATTTCTCGGCAAGTGTATTGAAGTGCGCATCATTGAAGTTGCGCAGTCCTTCGAGCCTGTTCGAAATGTATAATTGGATGTCATTGTGTGTAGACGCAGGCGGAATATCATCCATGGAGATATGGTGGGCATGTGATGCATACAGGGCATCCCGGATATCTTGAAGTGGACGGGAGATGATGATGATGCGGGCATTTGCCGGTAGCTCAGCGGGCTGGGAGGAAGGAGCGTCCGTCTTTCCAGACAGCAGACGAAGAATTTGTTCCCGGGTATTCGCGTCGCCACTCTCGTCCAATGCATCAATGACTATCTGCACAGGTGCAGTGATTGCTTTCGAGGCCTCTCTCATCGGTCCTACGACTAGCTCCTGCCATTGTCTTGAGATGTCGATGGTGTGCTTCAGCTCGTTGTCGTCATGAACTGCACGCGCCAATGCTCCCCGCATGGTGAAATCGCAATCGGCCAAGTCGCGCGCGATTGTGGTGAATATCTTTTCATGGCGGCGTTCGGCTTCCCTGGTGCGGTCGAAGCAGAAACAAGCTCGCATTCCCCCGCGCTCGTGAGACCAGTTGGCTATGGTATGAGCGATGGCTGATTTGCCCTTCCCTGCCGTACCAGACAACCATAAGATGCGCGGCTCGTCTTCACCCGTGCTGCGGATCCAGCACTTGATGTCAGACAGAATGTCTTCCCGAGTGCCTGGGAGACAATTCTTGGCCGTATTCCGACCGGCACCGCGCACAAATTCCATGCCGTTGATGTCTTGATCCTCGGCTGAATCATTGGTATCGAATTTCAGGCAATGCTCAAAAAGAACTTGAAGTTGATCGTACCTATACGGTGAACGGTTTCGGTGTTGGTAAGAGCCATTTTATCTCTGAACTGTTGCATGAGGTTGTCGAGAACCTCGGTGTGACGCTGGATCGTGGCCTCTGTTTCCTTGAAGACGTGCTTGCGAAGTCTTCGCCCTGTAAAGAGATACTGAGTCTTCGGGGGACACTACCGTGCAAAATTGAAAAGACTCACAAAAACTCTTCATATCTGAGTAATGGACGACAAAGTCGGCACACTCCAGCGTCTGCCGCGCAATCTTTTCGCATATCTCTGGCATGGATGCAATTCTAGCCAAGCCCTCCCCTTCCATTAACAAAGCGTAGACGTCCGATATCTTCGAGAGCAGCTGGGACACTTCAACATCCCGATTCGCCTGGTCGAGAATCATCTGTCACCCATACAATCTTAGCGACCTGCAAAGTATAGTATAGAATCAAGCACACCTTGGATGCGCAGGTGAAGATACCCAGTGCCACCTTTGCGTAGGGATGGACCTATGTACGAAGATCAGCCAGGTACAAAATCGAGCTAGACGCCCGTACATTTGCAAGCGTTGTAGCGACAGAGTGGAACTGTTCAAAAGGTTTGAGAATTTTGGAGAACGAGTCGATCGTATCGGGAACGGATTGCAGGTGGTCGGATGCTGAAGCGACATTTTCCACCCTTCCTGAGATAAGCCCGATTCCGTCGACACCTGCTTTAGCCTTCGCAAGTGTTGCCTGTACAAGCTTTGGGTCAGATTTGTCCGACTGATGAGGGCACTTAGTACATGATTGAAAAATAAATGATAAAATTACAAACTGTGATGGTCGAACTTATGTTTGCAACGCCCGAGTCGGAAGACTGGTCAGGATTTGGTTCAAGAGTGATGGTGGTGAGTAGTGAAAGATCCTGCTGTCATTAGATTACACATGGAATACACCAACAAATGTACATACCTGGTTTGTTTGAGAGTGCGGGAGAGCCTGTCTGCTGGAACTTGCAGCTGTGGATTCAGGGTTGGGAGACTGTCCAGCGCTTCGAGCGATGCGCTTGCCGAAGGACCTCAGTAATCCTCTGCGAGATTCATTCCTGGGATGCGGGAGAGAGGACGACTGCAATCATAATCAGATATAATGCGTAGTCATAATGGCGAAGGTCCATACAGCATTGACTGGTCTCTGGCCTTGCTCCTCTGGCAGATGCGAGTTTGATCGACTTTGATTCTGTGATACCCGACGCTTCTTCTGAGGGTGGTCTTCGTTCATTGAATGAATTGGAGGGACGACTGAGTAGGAGTGTGTAGAGGTTTGAACGAGAGAGGTGGACGCAGGGTGAGAACACAGCAGGCATCAGCCAAACATGTGTTTTGAAGCGCCCATTATCGATTGGATGGAGTATTAATAAAATCCGACATATTCAAGTTGTCGATGTGTTCACCAATGAGTTTGAGAGAGAATATGACATTCTCTCCAGATGGGAGATATCGGACCGCGGACTCCAGAACATGGATAGTCAAAGGTGCTGGTCTTGAAGCTTCTGAGTCTATATAGTGAAGGCTCTAGTCGGTCCTTTCCTCCCGGTCCTGATAAGGTTTACATGCTTATGTAAATTACAGGCGTATATCCGGCATTTTCCTTTTGCACTCCTCTTGGATCGGGGACCACTGGCAAATACAGTACTGGTGCGCTGCCTGCATAAATTCCATGGCCTCAATTCCCACATCCTGGCAAATACGGTACTGGTGCGCTGCCTGATAAATTCCATGGCCTCAATTCCCACATCGAATCAGCAATCTTTCTTTTGTGATTCGCCAACGTGCATTCTAGATGGGGGATATCGCAAAAAGTGCATACCGTATGGTGCGACTTTCACACCCTGCCTATGGAATTGCAGAGCATGATGGGGGTATGACAATCCATTTAACGGATCTCACTCTCAGTATCTCGCAACTTTTACCGGTTCAAGTACAGACATCAATGGATCACTGAAATCCAATCGCCATCGACACGAGCCTGTACGATCAAATGTCGAGCGTCCTGCATGTTGATGCGGGGATTAATGGGTCAGCCAAGACGAACATGAAGAGGACCGTGACAGAGAGTCCAGCATCGAGACGCATAGCACTGCTCCAACGGGCTCCTTTTATCACACGTGCGATTTCTCTGTCGACCTGCGGACATCGTATATCCACTACTTATCAGTCATGGAATGTGATCCAGGATGTATCTGGCAATGCGATACATCACCATCGCATTAAGTGCACAGTGCATTGAATATAGTGCGCTTTTGCTCAGAGTTACCATATTGATTTCATCATTTTGATACCAAGCCTAATGATTGAGGCACCTCAGGCATCACTTCTCGGTGCCTATAAGGGGTCTAAGAGACCCGGTTTCTATGTTATGGGAAACTGGTCTCTGAGACCCCACCCTCCCGCCATCTAATTATAGTGCACCCTCTGGCACTCCCTCGCGCGCCTCCGGCACCTTCCCACGAGCCTCTTGCACCCATCTTGGAGCATGGTTGGATACTTTGGAGTGTATTCACTCACCGCAGCCTTCAATCCTCCCCATGTGAGTATTGGTAGTCAGTTCTCTAGGTTCTTGACTGGACGAGCTTGGTCCGTGCAGATTAAATGGAACGCGGAGAAAGCTAATGGTTTATGGGAGGTTATTCAAATTCGACCTTCATCAAACAATTGCATAACGCCTGCACAACCAGGAGAAAGCTGCTATCTTTCCATTAACGCAAAAGAGATGTCAAAGAGGCGGGT
>JRHT02000551.1:0-10273 GCA_011800875.2 Suillus brevipes Sb2 | reverse complement strand
CCCGTCTCGGGTGACCCGTCTCACTCGGAAGAATCTCAACCTCGGTTGGCCGTTTAACACGGCAAGTATTGACTGAATTATGTGCGGTGGCTGTGCGATTGTAGCGGTCTATACAAAAACTACTCCATTAAGACCAAAAAATTGAAATGAATCAGATGCGCCCACCAGATTCTAGAATGTTACATACGCCGCCCATGATCGATCAGACTGAAGTATTCCTTGTTTGGAAGTTAGAAAAAGCCTGTATAACATTCGTGAGCATGATATGGTGGGCTTTGATGTATATGGCGCGTCCTGTGTTCCTCGATGTGACTTAGACAAGTGGGATGTTGTGCTATGTGATCTCTTTTAAGTTCTCGCAGGTAGAACAGAGCCTTATACATTTGCAACCAGACCCGCGTACAATACACCGAAGACAAAATTTTCGCGTGAGACCTATTTACGGGAAATACGATAGACATCATTGTCACTGCGAGAGGTATTCCCAATGAAATATTAGCATTGCATAGAAGTTAACTAGATGTAAACTCACACGATGTCACAAAACGTCGCCATGCGGTTTGCGAATGCTGGGTAGTCCGGGTCATCTGTCTGTCCCAGTAGGAGAACAGCCGCTTGGAGAAGTTCGTCATATATCTGGCTGATCGACGGATATAGCGATAGGTTGATGCCTGTGACCTCGCCCTGCGATGTCATTACCTTCAGAATGTCCATCAACCATTGGAGGGCGGCACTATAACACTGATATGATACGATTGATTAGATATACCCTAAAGCTCGTAGAGTAAAACTTACGGAGGCCCCCACATACACTAACGTCTCGTGGGGTGGGTGTGGGACGTCCCTGAAGATATCTGGCGCGACATCAGCCATGATGATCGAGACATTGGCCGATATGCTGCGCCGAAATACGAGATGATAAACAAGTGATTTAGCGATCTCCTTGCGGAGAAACCATACAAAGCCATTGTCCTGTGTGGTAAAACAGTAAGATCCTGACAACGAAAATTAACTCGAAAATCTGACTGCAATTGGCAAACGACTCGTCTGCGGAAGCAGGAAGTGTTGTAGCAGGCTCACGCATCTCTCAGTTATAAGTGCCCGGGGGCACAGTTCTGCGAGGGCAAAGCCCAGGGATGGTCGAGAATCTGATATTGCAATTTTTGCCAGGCGTTTGGTCTCAGAAAGTAAGGACGACACCCATTTAATGGCCTATTGTACGTGAGACAAGTAGATAGAAACAACGGACAAAACATACCATAGCCAATATATCCCCTTCAGTTATTTCGGTGTCGCCATCGACCGATCTGACTGGAAAAGAGTCAGTATTTGCAAAACGCATTAGATCAACAAAATACTCACCGGAGCCCAGCTCCTCATGAGTTAACCCGACATTTTCCAGGGCTTGATCAAAAAGTTCAGCGACAAAGCGAGATTTCAGATCATCGCCAGTCGAGTGGTTGAGTGAGAACGGGTTCCTGTACTCCCCAGTGCAAAGAGCGATTCTCATGAGAATTCGCGTGTGAACAAGAGCGGTTTGCCATTTCGGATACCTGAGCTGGATATTATGCAGGCTGTCCGCACCGTGGGAGTTTGTGTCGTCCGGTTGAGTATCATCGCGACTGCGTGTAGCAGAGGGAAGCCTGCAAGATTGTACAACCGATGAGGTCACGGAAGTATCTGACACGACTGATAAGGTCGTGGAAGGGCCTGCTATGACTGATAGGGTCGTGGAAGGGCCTGCTAGAACTGCTGAGGAAGACTCTGCAACAACTGAAGAGCCCACAGAAGAGTCGGGCACAACTGAACCTTCGTCATATGGCACCAACAGCGTCGAAATGTCTGCAAGAGCATCATGACCAAACTCAGGATAAGTTTCAGGGTGATGTCCAAACGGAAAGAGGGCATCGATGATAATGGTGTTATAGTTATTGCCCGGCAAAGGCTGTAGTGTCGTTAAACTATGTAACATTGTAATCGCAAGGTGAACATACCCAGGCATACACATGGATGAGAGTACCGTCATTACCTGGCTTTGACCAGAGGGCAGTCAAATCCAGGTTCACGGGCGATTCGTCGGGCAGATAGAAATTCTGCAGGACTTATCAGTGGGAAGGCGAGGTGCAGTCCAGAGCCAACTAAATACCTTGACAAATATAGGTACCTCCGCGCACGATTCCCACAAGGAATTGTGAGGATTAATCGGCAGCACATTCGCTATGACTTTGACATGCGCCTTAAGCTATAAGGAAAATCAGTATATGACACCTGCAAGATAAAGCACCTACAGCCTCGAGGCGGATGGCTGAACACTGAGGCGGACGATGAGACACGCCTGAAAACTGAAGAAATACAAACGATACGTACATAGAGCGCATAGAGTACTGGCCGAGGCCCAACCGCCAGATATCCTATAAAGCTGAATGGTTTTTGTAAGAGTGCAAGACTTCCCTGAAGGCAATGAATTAGCAACGTTGGGATTACGAGCCAGAAATACATACTGAAACAGGCTGAAGGCTTGATAGATCATCCGGAAAAAAATAGGAATGGAAAATTGGGGATGTCATACCGTCTGCAGAAGACATTGAGGGTTCCAAGGAAAAAAGAGACGCTTTAAATGCGATTACATACATTGTTAAAATGGAATAAAAATGCACTGCAATCTAGTTAGCTATTACATGTACGCTGTCGCGTGTGGCCTAGAATTTTGACCGCTACAGGTGTAAAGCGAGACGGCGATAAGCAGTGCTCACGCCGCAAGGTTGCGCCAATCATTCGGTGACCGCTGTCGACTGCTATCGATTGAATTTGTGCTATCGATCAAATGACCTAGTTTTCGTAATCAAGAGATATCTCACTATCGTACATTTTATCGAACTGATCCAACAATGACTCGTTGCTGGAACCGAACCATTGTTCGCCATCTGATCCGTCCTCAGTACCCTCATCGTCATCATCATCCTCATCCTCATCGAGATCCTCGCTGTCCTCCTGGTCCTCAGCTTCATCGATTTCCCTGAGATCTTCAAAATTATGTGTGAAAGCTGTTTGCGCTGCACTGTGTTCTGGCTCAGACTCAGGCTCGGGCTGCGTAGGGCAACGGTGAGAGTACACATGACCCACTCCAAGACCAGAGTGGAAGCGCATGAGCATATCCCGGTCGACAAAACTGGAATAATGAGCTTGGCATTTGTAAAATGATGCCCCTGACTCACCGATTAACGTAGTATTGGCGCCAATCATTCTTGTCGCCCGCGCATGCTGACACTCCCAAACCATGAGAATGCCTCTTGCCATCGGCGAATGACGGGATGATATGACAGCCCCGAAGAACATCTGCTGGATCGAGGAAGTCGAAAGAGAACTCGTCCGCCATGGGCGGAAACCTGAGACGATCTAGCATTGAAGTTTCCCAAGCGGCAAGATCATCTATGGGAGCGTACCAGCGCACCCATAGGAACTCCGTTCGGTGCGGAGTATAGTCGACCATATCGGTTCCTATGATGATCACGTTTACGTGGTAAATACCAAGTACCTTTCCGTAAAGATACCTATGGCCTTGACGGCCAATGTCGTCGTCAGCTCGAAGCACCATTATGTTGCAATGGGGAGTTTTGGGATTGATGACATCTTGAGATCTGCGAACATCGTACGTCGTATAATTGAAGGAGGCAGTGTTATGGTGGTACATGCGATCGTCCTTCAGAATAATTGAATTAATGTCGGTCACGTTTCCAGTACCTGGAAGGTCTCTAGATTGGTTGAATCGGCACAATATATGATCCTTTAATTTTGGCACAAAATTCTGTAGGCGTGTTAGAAGTCGCCTGAAAATATATGATCGCACTTACAGCAATTGCTGGATCACCTGCGTGGTCACGCAAGTACGATCCTATATGTATAGGGAACTTCTGAGTGAGACCGATGTGATGGTGGACATGTGGGCTTCTTGCAATTTCTGCAATTTCAAGGTGAGGTCGAGGAACAATCTTGTCCCTGATACGACGAATGCGAGTCTGGTGGCATTCTATCCGAGTGAGTTGTTTGACAAACGTTTTGCGATCGGTACGACGATATCTGGTCTTGGGAGAACGGTGTTCAAGTTCGCCCTGGATAAAGTTGGTAAGTCAATTCCGAAATCAAACATTGCGAGACTGACCGGTTCGGTGCTGTATGAATCAGAGGTACCATATCGGCGGATTGTGGATACATAGTCTCCCAATGCATGAAATTTGTATGTCTGAAAGTTAAATGTCTTAAGTCGCCTCGTATTCTTGCTTTGTTTTTCAGTTGGCTTCGCAAGATTAGCTCTTTGCTTCCCTTTCTGCCCTCCCTGTTGCTTCGCCGCAAGCTTGGCATCACGTCGAGCACAAGCATCGACTTCTTGACGAAGTTCATAGGTATCGTAGGCAGAACAAACAGTAGCTTTAAAATGACGAAACTGGTGGCCAAGCGTTGTAGTCACTTCGTCCATTATTTCAAGGGTTGGATCAGAGTGCATACAGAGCTTGGCCAGTCCGTGCCAATGAGCCATGGTGAATAATAAGTGAAGAACCGTGCTGTTATGTGGTTCTGGAAGAAGCCGGTCAAAGACAGGGATGGAGCACTTTATGTTAGCGACGTCAGACTATATCAAACTTCAACGGCAATTGAATCATACCTGGAGGAGGTCTTCAAAGTTTCGGGCCGCCATTTGTTTCATCTCGGAAGCGTTCGCAGAAAAATTTCGGATGGTAGCTGGGCCAAATGTTGGTATTTGTCTATATCTGGGGAAAGTGGTCAGCGTGAGGTGAGGAAGGCAGGATGACGGACTTCACCTCTGATCCAATACATTTATAAGGCTCTTATCATACGCCGATATGATGCGTAACAAGTGCTTGAACAACATCTTCCAGACGCCGATCTCAAACTCGTGGAGTAGATCTACCACAAGTGCCCGGAGAATATTGAAACCCAAATGACTAAGGCGGTCTGAGAATGCATTCTAACAGATTCTTAGCCGTTGTAAGGTGTGATAGAAACAAAGCCTTACGAAAGTGGGAACCCATGACTGAGGCTTAAGAATGCGTTCTACCGGCGCGCTACCAACCACATAGTTCTGTTCATAAATCAACGAGCGCGCTTCTCTTACCATCATTCCTCTTCTTTCATCATCGCGTCCCAGACTGACGCGCTGTTTTCTATCCTGAGGCATTCCCATGTTTTGTATCCGTTCCTTAGGGATCAGACAACGAGGACACAGACAACCTCCTAGGTTTTGAACCGTTGCAACAAGCACTCTAGTAGAACAAAAATCAGCGTAATTGAATGGACTGAATTGATTAACTTACTTCTCCGGATAATCTGCTGAATAAGTGAAGATCCTAGGGTAGAATTGGCGCAGAATACCGTCGCAACAAAGAATAATAATCCCATGCTCATATGCCTCCACGAATTCCTTGTCTAACAAAATCTTCCACTGCTCGTGAAAGAGTTCTCTATGACAATGAGTTGCGCACTCGCTATTGATGCCTTTAGCGCCTGCAAAATCTTTGAATGAGTCAGGAAGCTAGCAGCGCGACTGTAAGCATACCATATAACAAACTCTGGGGGAACATGCACCGTTTTGAAGTAAGCAACGTGATTACTCAAATTGCACGAAGGCTTGCAGTGGCGATACTTCGACTCATTGCCGAAGTACATGTAGGTAGGCCACAGTTTAGCATTGCCAAAAGATGTGAGTTGCGTCGCATCTGACCAAAACATAAGGCCAGCTATTACCCGCGGCAAGTCACACCCAGGTTCCCTGGGTGATGCTTGCAAGTCGCTGTGAGCTTCGTGAAAGGCCGTGGATGTGTACAGATCCCCATAAATGGAGACTTTGCTATCCAGATGAGGTGGAGCCCAGCGTAGTTGGTACGGCTCATAATGAAATAACTTGTCGTCCCGGGCATTAGCAAGCTTTTCCCGCAAGACGGCCACAAGGGAGCGATGATATAGATGTGGGGCCTCATAAGGCCGTAGGCCTGGTATATCGGTAGAGCGCGAAAATGGCACCTGGATGGTAATAGGTGTCCTTTTCCATCCCGCATCCTCATCCTCATCCTCCCATTCTTCTCCATCTCCCTCGTCGTACTCGTTACTTCCTAGTTGAGTATTGATTTTTTTCCAATAAGTGGAATTTAAGTCGGCGGTATTGAAAGCACTACCGCCCAAGATCTGCAACAGCTTGGCATAGTCCCTTTGCGACTTTTGCAAACCCTGGTTCCAGTACCAATCGCCGAGCTCGAAGGATGAACGATTGGGATAAGGGTGATACTGGGAGTCACTGGCGGAAGCGGAAAGTGCCTGTCGTTCTTCGATGGCGTCAGGGTTGCCCGGTATAAACGAGAGGTCTGCGATAGTGACATACTCCTCCGGATCGTGCGATGGTAGTGTTGAGGAGAAGTATTGTCGTACCAGACCGAAAACATTTGGGGGGGTGCGAAATGGTAAAGCAGGTTGTTCTGGAGCGATGATAGACCGCACAGGTTCTGGCAGTCGCTGGCAAAATCCCAAAGGCACAGTTGGTGGAGGCTGAGGAAGCACGTCCCTGAACCGCATGGGCAACTGGCGGTTTTGCCGTCTCGGGCGGCGCTGTGCCAAACTCATGTTGTCTCCTTCATCAACTTCAATTTGATCTCCCTCGAGGTCAGAAATCACCTCGCTTCCTGTAGCAACGCGCGATGGGAGTACAGGGACCACCGGAACTTCAGGATGGTGCGATCCTGTCAAAGAGTTGACTTCGCCAGATGCAAGGTCACTAGCGGAAGATACATCGCTGGACTTAACAAATCCAGAAGGCACAACTTCATCGTGTAAGATGCACGATTTTTTCCTGCGGCTGAGAAGTTCTTTGACAGAGGATATGGCTGATGAAAGGCGCTTTCTTGTTTGTGGGCATGAGTGTTGATGTTGGCTGAAATAGTTTTGAGCTGTAAAATTACGCTTGCAAATGCAGGTGTAACGAGAAGCTGACATTGGGAAAAGACCAGAGGCCTGAGATCCATGACCAAGATATAGCGCCCAGCCCATACGATGGCGCAATCGTAACCGAATAGCTAGACAGACCGCGGTTGCGTCTGCCGAGCTGCCGAAAAGTTGACAGCAGCGCTACTGAATTTGCAGACCTTGAGCAACTGAAAATGGACATAGCGCAGCAACTGTTCACTGAAAAACTGCAGGACCATATAAAGACTCATGTAAGTTCAAAGCATCTCTATCTCGTAAAAATGTCCGTACCTTCGTCTCCATCGTCTGTATGCTCAGATCTCGAGCCACCAGAATTCGTACCCGACCCTCAGATAATCAAACTGCTAGTGCAAATTTTAATCTCCCGTCACGGCGTGTTGCATTATCATGGGCAAACGGGAGAACTGGCGACGTATCAGTGGTAAGTTGATTTCATGAGAAGATGCCCTACGCTGGTGGGACTCAACCCAACCAACAGGCCTACTGACCGACAAGGACAAAAAATCCATCCGTCAAAATTTGATACTTATCGCCGTAGGCGTGAGTTTTGCTACCCCTGTTGTCTTTGCGGCAGGGGTGGTAGATATGTTGAGACTTCAGTCCTTCTGCAAACTAGCGGGCCAATTCAAGGACAGTATATTGCTATATGCGCGACAAGTGCCTGCGGCTACCTGGGCAAGTTACTTGATTCCATGTGCAGAATGGCGGATGGCTGACATATAATGTAGTAAATATGGAAAAATTTTATGGGAGAGCCTGCGTACCGGCGATGTATTATCCTCGGAGGGGCCAGCGCCCGCCACCAATAGACTGATTGACCTAGCTACACCTCACACATCAATATATACTCCTGATGTCAAAATGAACTCATACTGCATTCAGCAATTGGTCATGTCTTCGGACCCGAAGGTAAGTCGAATATTATTCGAGAACGATGACGTTGCGTACCTTTACCGCCGATCTGTGACGCCAGACAGCGCGAATCAACCACTGCCTCGTGTGACAGACAGCGCCAATGAGACCCCCCATGCTGCTAAATACTTGCATTGGCCTGAATACTGTGTCAAGTTTTGAATTATAGAATTGAAGAGTGTGCCTTACTATGATTATTGCGGCATAACTAGTGTATGCGCTTGCTCACGTTTTCCAGTTTGCAGCTTCGACTATCCATTGAATAAGTGCAGCCCGACTTAAGGCAACTATGTATTACAGGTATCTAACTCTACAATAACATGTCAAAAGGGATGTTGCAGGTCGAAAAGACTTGTTGTAAGTTGGAGGAGTGGTTTATATACTGAATTACTATAAATCAAACTCCGCCGGCAGCACCCGAACTAATACTACATTTGGACAACTATGATGTCAGCAAAATGTCAGGGACTCGGACTCGGATGCAAGCGATTTGGCAGTACCGTACAAGTTTCAGTAAGTCAGCGTCTGCCAGTGGGGAGTACCTGAGTCCTAACCTGCCCCATATCGCTCTCCGAAATTCAGTTTCTCCGAGTAGTGTACAGTATGTCACCGTGTCATATGGCTGCAGCTGAAGTTCTTTCTTCAAGTTCTGACGTCTCCAAGTCAGCCTTCTTCAAGTTAGTATTACTTTCGGGCTTCCACCTAGTAGCAGTAAAACTTTGTTTTTGCATTCCCCACCACTAGTAGCACCAGTAGCTACTTTCTTTCAGCTGTAGCACATTTGAACTACCACAAAGATGAGAATCAGCGTTTAAAAAATTGTTATTTTAATACAACTCGAACTCGGAGTACATGGTTTACAGCATGATGTTTTGTGCACGTTGCACGAGACACAACTGATCAAAACGTAAAGTAATGGTAGCGGAACCCATAATCGTAAATTGAGCAGTCCTTTTACCGATGCTACACTGCGAGATAGTCAGAATCTGGCCACGGTAATCGCCATCTAGAATGAGGCATTCTTGGTTTTTTTTCGTGGATGAGCTGGGCTCAGATCCTTGGCTGGTATGTGGTAGTGTTCAAGCGCAGCTCCTGGACGACTGGACGTACAAAATACCGCGACGCAATTCTCGGGTGTGGGTCCGTTCGCACCGCAGAATGGATCTGGACATGCCGTTGACATGAATCGTTTATAGAACTTGGCGTTATTGAAGCTCGGTGAGACTGTAAACAGCGCGTGATACGTAAGGAACAACGCATAGAACTCTTTGTTCATGAGCCAAGGTAAAGGCCCTGCAATAAAATGAGTTAAGATTGTTGCGAGACCTCTGGGGCGGACTCACCAATGTCAATGAGCTTCTCCGCTCTGGCATCTATGCTATCCTGGATGTCTTGTGCATCAACGGTCCATGGATCGGGTGCTGATGACTCGGACGTAAGGTCGATTCCCGGTGACGGATCATTCGCACCATCGATACCCTGGCTGAGATTCCAGGACGTCCAATTGGATGATGATGTGGAGTCCGCTACAGTGATAGAAGTAGACGAGCTGGAGGGGACTGGGTCAAGAGGGGGCGTGATGCATCTTCGCGGCTGTGATACTATGTAAGATCTTTTGCGCATGTCACAGAACTCTATCAAGTCTGATTCTCCCAGCATGAGACCATTTAGTTTCATCCTGTACCTGAACAGCAATAAAACATTATAAAATAGTAAAATAATGTACACGCGACTCACTTGGTTGCAACGTCCTGACACTTGAGTCTGGTGCGCGCCTGCCCATTGATAGCGACCATGCAGTTTTTGCCCCCAATGCTATATAATGTGGCTCGGAAACCCTTCCGGGCACCTCCCACTATGAACACTTCTTGGCCGATGACCTTGTTGAAAGAATCTAGTAAGGACGCATTGAATATTTTCATCACAAATGCAATTGGGACGTCAACCTGTTCCAAGTCAGATATGCCTGCGTCGAGTTGAATGCCACTTACAAGCGAGTGATCGCTCTCAGACAGTAATATCAGGCGGGCGTTTGGGAAATCGACGCTCTGTACGGTGCCTTTCGTCTGATACTCCGGCCCACGGACAACCCTCACGACATCTCCAGACTTGAGGTCATAACCTTTTTCCTTAGTGAATTTGATTGTCTGGGGTAAGCACGTCCGCTGAACAGATATCACAGGAACTTGGATACTTGGAGGTCTCGAATAGCACTTCGTATGATACGAAATCATCATCTGAGGAGACTCATCCTGGAACCACAGTTGGGTTCCTCCGCTAGGAGCCCAGGTCACAACGCCCCGCTTCCCGAGCCCCTTCAGTGACAAACTCCGTACTATACGGGTCACCCGACCCACATAATATCCCGTAC
>JRHT02000550.1:0-10406 GCA_011800875.2 Suillus brevipes Sb2 | reverse complement strand
TGACTTGGAGTCGCTGTTCTTTTCATTCACTTTGGGCCTTGTTTTTTGATTGAAGTTCCACACACCCTGAAAATATACTGGTGGTCCATTATTTCGGCCGTAGTATTTAATCTGTGCGATATGCTTAGTCTTCAATAAGGATTTGGGAACAAAGTGGTGGAAGAGGCTAGCACCGTGTTTGATGTTAAGGTCACCTTCAAAGATGATGTGGCCCTCGAGCGATGATTTGAGCAGGTCTTTGACAAGATCATTCGTGTGACCACCCTCAGGTAGGAAACCCATCGAACTGAGTGAAGGGCCACAGAGATACAGGCCGAATCAAGTAGTGGCAAGTGAAGTTGCGGAAGTTTGGTGAGCAAGTGGGTCAGATGTCATGGCAGTGTCTAATGAATTCAGAGTCAAGACCAGTCAATGCTATGGAGTATTGAATGAGTACTGCAGACCAATGCACCCTGCAATGACAATTCCCCTGTCTGTCTGAATGGTCAGTGAGTTTGTTGAGTGGACTCTGCCCATGACCTGTTTCAATTTGGAGATTCCATTGGCAAAGTGGCAATAGCCTGTGACAGGTTGCAATATCGAGAACCGGAAATCAAATTCCACCGCTCCAAGAACTACAAGGCACCATTGCATGTCGTGGTTGTAGAATTGCTTATGCCAGTGATGCAGAGCTTCTGGTGTAAGGAATATTGCAGGATCACTGAAGTGCCAGCCCTTCCAGAAAGGTGTAAAGACACCATTTAGCTAGAATTCTGCGCATGCAGCAAAAAAAAACTTCAAGATCGTTGGGATCAATATCGACACTGGCGAGCTGCTTGAGAGTGATGGCACATGTATGTGCAGGGTGACGCAAGTTGTCTCTGAACTGCAGGTACAACACCAGTGTAAATGGAGAAGTTTTACTGCGCACACATGCCTCGGGAGTATCAACAATGTATGCAGCAAGGGGGTAAAACAGTGGCGGATGTTTCCCACTGGGTCAGACATCATGATTCCCAGTTTGGCAGCTTTCATCAAAGGCTGCAAATTGATTGAAAGACATTCGTGGATGTGACAATCCTGAAGCATACCCTGCATTTGTTGATTAGGGTGAAAGTACTGTGGGATAGGGAGGAGAGCCATGAGCATGAAGGCCTTGGACGAGAGCTTTGTATGAGTGCACATACGAATATTTGCAAGGCCTAGCAGAAGCAGGTGTGTGACCCTGGCACCTGTCATCGTCATGACATTGGTCTTGTCAGATGAAAGCACGGAGCCAAGGATTGTTGCACCTTTGTTGCACCTTGGAGCAGTTGATCCTACAGTCTTGTGAGATTGTGCACATTGTGAGTCCATCAACAGCACATAGCTGAATATTCCAAGCAGCATCAACCATTCCGAATACACAAGCAAGAGGTGTGCTGCAGTCTTGTGAACGCGACGAGGGATAAAGTCAAGTGTGTTGTGAAAGAGAGGATCACTGAAGAGTTTCTCCAAACACTCGACCAGGTCCCTCCAAAATAGTCAAATTGGGCTCTTTGTGCCATGGAGCGAGGGAATAAGTTGGCATTTCCAGCTCTGCAAATCTTTGGAATTGTTGAACGATAGTTGTAAGTGTTTTATCTGCGAGGTAATGTCAAGATCGAAGTGTGAAAAGCAACAAGGAAGATACATACCATAGAGAGCTGCAAACAATTATTAATTGCTGCCATGCTAAGGGCAGAATGCAGGAGGAAGTCGGTGACCTCCCACTCTTCCCTCAATGTGAATGGATAAAAAGTATTCTCCTTCCTGTATTCTGCATGCTCGTCAGCATCAAAAAGATCCAGAAATGTGATGCTGTTCTGAGAATAGCACCTGGCTGCACCCTCATACCATTCCTCATTGGTCGGAGGTGATTTTCCTGCAAGGTCACCATCTAAGTAAGTATCCATTAAATCCCCGGTGTGACGATCAAGCATATGCTAGACTCGTATCACCACATTTCCTTATATGTCTACATGTTACCATTCCCTTGGTCCAACATGCCTCACTCAGCATAAGCCACATTCCCATGCAGTTACCAACCGAGCCCTAACTTACCGAACCGCGTGCCTCGTCCTCCCATGTCCTGTCCATTGCCGCCTAACTCCATTGGTGCGTTTATTACATGTCACCGTGCACATACCGGTAGGCAATTTACATATGAGTATCCCCGCGCACCTACTTTCGCTACTACCTTCGCCTGTACATTCCAGTAATCCATGCAAGTGGTATATATGACTCGTTGTAAATACTGAATACTTACTTCCCTTTTACCTGTCATCCCCGGGCCTCAGCAGCGGTAGTCTCACTTAGTAGTCTTTCATTGTGAATATCAGTTCTTGTGATTTCCGTCCTTTGACCGACGGTACAAGATCACTCTAAGTGCCTCGCGTCTCACTAGACTTACTAGTTTCCTGGACCGCTACTGCAGGTAGTACAGGAAATGTAAGTAATCAGGCATCCGAAGCTATGTACAAAGCATGTGGATTATTATGTTAAAGTGTCATGGATCATAATAGAATGGAGCTGGAAATGAAGAGGCAGGGCAGATCAGGAATGGACCAGAATACAGAAATAACAAAAGTCCAGAACATAGGGGTAATACTAAAAGGAAACAGATTAAGGCAATGTCCGAAACAACAGGGGTAACTCAATCTGAGATCCGGATTGGAGATTTCCGGAATATGACAGTATCCCCCCATTAGGGCCAAGCCCTCGAGGCTTAAGGGTACGATGATCCAGGTCTGATGAAATGAATGTGAGACGATAGAGAAGTTGATGGAAGGAGTTTCAAGGGGACAGATTTCTCAGATAAAGGTTGGTCAAGGGTCCCAGTGTGATTCTTACCTCCCCCCCCATATTCATCACTTCACAAATCATCATGTCTAAACAGCCCTTCAGAAGCAAGAAGACTGCTAGGGAGCAATTGGAAGAGGAACAGGTCAATGCCCGAATTGCCTTGGCCAAGGTTGCCATCTGAATCAAGGAATTGAAGGAAGCAGAGCGTCTTGAGAAGGAGAAGGCAGAGCAGGAGCGCGCGGAGGCAGAGAAGCAGAGGGAGTAAGCTCAGATCCAGAAGGAAAGGGCTGAGAAGGCTGCTATGAACAGGAGGAACAAGGAGGTGCAGGTGAGTGATGGATTAATATATTATTCTTCATCTGGAACTAAATTTTCAAAGTCTCGCATGACTGCTGCATCTGTTACTGATCCCGGATCTGCTGATGGCCAGTGTGAAAACTGTGCCTCAAAAGGACAGATCTGCACTTGGAAGGACACGTCCCACAACTTGAAGGTGAGTGAAAACACCAGATCCGGATGTATAACACTGATATCCAGAAGATCCACTCCTGTGACACTTGTAGGGGCACAAAAGAGAGTTGCGCCAGACACACTGTCAACAAGAAGAGAGGACGGATGGATTGGACTCCTTCTCCTAAGACCAAGGGCAGGAAGCATCAGAAGAGCCCCTCCTCAGATACAGATGTGGAGATCATCTCCAACCCTGGAACTGCTGCAGGTGCGGAGCCGGAATTTCTCGAGTATGATGATGAAGCTTGGGTGGCCATGGCCAATAGTATTGTGGAAGAGTTAGCCTGGACGAACAGACTTCTTGAAAAGAGTATCCAAGCAGCTGAGGGAAGCAGGGCTGCCGCGGACCAGATGACGTCTGGACTCACTCAATTCCTGGAGGAGCAGAAGAGGTTCTTTGCCCTCTTTCAGCAGAGCATGACAGACGGGTCTCGGATGATGGTGGATAGGGTTTCTGAGGGCGGAGGAAAGGATTTGGAGGAGGAGGGAGGAGGTGAAGAAGGATCTGGACCTGAGGTGGGTTCGTCCAGAGGAGATATGAAGATGGACACTTAGGAAATCTGGAGTTCTGGCGCCCTCCTCTCAATGTACTTATATCTGACTTTTGTACTCATTGTTGCGAAATTGGACCAGGTTTGTCCATATATGCAGAGTGAAAGCTGGATACTAATTCTGATGCATTCCTAAGCTCAGTAGCAAGCAACCAAGATGTTTCTTTGTCCGTTCCTTCATATCCGGCCCACAGGATGAGGTATAAAAGTTGACAATGACATCTCCAGCGATCTATCTTGGAGTCTAGGATTTTGGAGACCTCGTACTCAGGTTTGCCGTCAACTTCGACTGGTGGAGGAGGTTGGATATGATTTGGGATAGTGTTCGGTGTTGCAGGTTCTAACTGAGAGACATTGAATACTGGATACACAGATCACATAGAATCCAGGAGGTAAATGGTGAAGGATTGAGTACCTAGACAGGATATGATCTCAAAAGGACCTAAGTATTTCTCCAAGAGCTTCTTCAAAGGTCGAGTTGACCGGAAATATTTTGCTTTTATGAAGACATAATCTCCAATCCAGAAATCCGGTGTAGAGACTCATTCCTGAGTAGGCTTGTCATCACAAAAATTGCTCGGCCCAGACCTGAGTATGTAAGCTAATATCTGCAGTATCTGTAATGTCGGATATATCCGGTTTCGGACCCAGTATACATTGTCATCCTAGGGAACGCGAAGTTTGATCAACTTATGAGACTACGTCATAGTTCGGCTTGCGACATTGTTCATCTTGTAGATAGTTCAGATATTGTGTATCACTCAGATATATCCATGCAATGTGATATATGTTCAATCTATACGATGCCACAAGAACATGTTATACACTGTAATGTACGAAAACATGAGTCAAAGTAGTGAGTCCAATCATCTATCAGGCGGGCTCCGGACATAAGGCATGTGTCATGAAGATAAAATAAAACCAAGAGTTAGAGAACCATGGCGAAAGCGTGAAAGCACAAAAACTGAGTGGAATCGAAATGTGAATGAGTCCTGTGATAAGATATGAGTACTAGGCCAATAAGATGACAGGAATGTACCATGCAACAAAAAAGTTCACCCGTCTACCTCCTGCGTGTTTGTTTCCTTGCACGTTTTTCTGGTTGCTGAACTTCCTCGTCATCCGAATCCTCGATGCGCCTTTGCTTACCCTTGCCCTTTGAATGAGTTTTCCCACCCGGCCGCACCTTTCGATTGGTGATGTTATTGAGTGCGCCTTCGTTGTCCGTTAATTCGCTTAATGCAGGTGACTTGCGTGAACCGGATGCAACGTTTGAAGTAGAACGAGCAGGGACAGGTGGAAGAGGAGTAGGAGGTAGAGAGCCTGCACAAGTCGGGGCTGGAGAGCTTGGCGGGGGAGTAATAGGATGGGGTGGTGGTGGTGGATCAGGGGCTGTGGAAGCTGCAGAGGACTTAGCGCACGCCGCGGCCTGAGCTCACATTTTGGCCAGGTTATCCACAGACCCAGAGGAACCTCTTCCATACTCATCTCCAGCTGACCGAGCTTCTGGCCCACCTTCTCAACCTGCCTCGTTCTTGAAGAGCGATCTACGAGAAAATGATTATAAGTGGTGTAGAATATAGTTAAAAAAATACATACATGTTCCACCACTTCTTGAGTTGCCCTACCCAGTCTGTATCTCCACAGTCGCGAATGAAGTTGATGATGTTGTGGTAAAACTCCGGGTATTTGAAGTTTCTGTCGATGTCCGACCATTTGTTCTGCGTGCTGATTCCAAAACGTGCCTGCAAATTAAACAGTGTGAGCCAGCATTTACCAGAATACTAAGACTTACCTGTATGCAAGCGTAAGCAATATGCTCTGCTTCGACAGTTGTCATGTTGTGTAGCGCAGCATTACACGTTCGTGTAGCCCGTGAGTCTTGACCTAGAGCTGTAGACGGGCCTGTAAATATATGACACATTACCTTGACAAATATTAGCGTGATATTGATGATGATATTGAAGAACAGACTTATACGTTCAATGAGAAAGCCCTGGAGGAGGCCTTCCGTCATAGCATCATCGTCGTAGTCACATCCGGGGGAGTTCCCAGACCAAAGGGATGCAGGAAAGTCATTTGTGGTCAGGCGAATTCCACCACTAGCGAGTTTCTTCTGGCCCCTGAGGAATGAGAATATCAGTAAGAACATGCTAAATAGAAAATACATACTCAGCTGGGTCTCTGTTGAATTTGGCGAGACGCGAAACAGGGCAGAGATAAGACGCTAAGACAGGGTGGTTCACACCCAAATGCAATCTTGAAGAATTCCCGTTGTAGATAGCGGGTTTTAAACGCCCTCGGAAGGAATCGGTGCAGTGTAGTGTCCAATTTGTGACTTCAAACGAGCCGCATCGTCTGATCGTGTCGCACTGATGACTGTGTTCATCTATAATAGGTGTTAGTACAGCATATATGCACATATAAGATGCATATACTCACCTTCTGAGTGACCTTCCTCAGTTCCCTGGCCTTGGTGCGATCGTTGATGAGTGATCGCATGCTCGGAGCTAAGTGGAGCAAGTGCTCGTAGTTCCATGTGTATTGATTGCGAGTCTTTAATGACCTAGAGAAAATGTTAGATTGAGGCAAGATTTCGATCAGATTAGACTTACATAGCAGCTAGCCTCTTCTTGCGGGTCTCCTTCTCGGCCTCAGACTCATCCAGATCTCCTTTCTCTGCGGCTTCCTCTTGCTGAAGCAGACAGCCGATCTTGATGAGCTTGTCGACCTTGCAAAATAAGTCAATGCAACGTGCAATGCCACGTGCAGCGGCCAGGTACACCTCATAGGGATCTCCCTTGCTCGCCTTAGTTTTTTTAGTTTTCCTATCACTCATAAGTGGTTAGCTTAATTTCGATAGATAGGATCAAACTTACTTTGATTTAGAACCCTCCTTATCGGGTTTTGAGTGGATATGTTTCTTGTTGTGCTTTCTTGGCGGACTCGGAGTACGAGAATCTTCAGAAGAACTTACTGAGCTACTTTTGCTGTTGGACAATGTGGAGGATTGAGAGGAGACCGAGACCAATCGAGGATGCTTCTTTGATGCCATGAGGATGATGGTAGGGGTATGAGATAAAGATAAACAGAGTTGGGTATAATTTCCGGCATGAGATTATTAATCACGTGATCAATATGTTCGATCAACAAACAAGTCCTGTTATCCTCATGACCAATACATATGCCCATCCCTACCAATATCTGCTACTATCGTGCTTCGACAAGCGACTCTCAGAATGCTGATCCTCACAGAACATCCTCAGAGACCTTGGCTCATGACTGGATCCATTATATCAAGGTAAGTTGATCCATGCCGTTTTCTGCTCTTGGACTTTCTGTGACTTTACAGGGTGATTTGATGCACGCAGTTGTCTTCCGGCAGTGTGATAAGGGTCATGAGGCAAGTTTAGGTATTGGAGTTGCAGGTATACGGTATGGACGAGCCTGCAGGTATACGGTATGGACGAGCCCTGAGGATTAGGGTTGGTAGCAGGTGCGTTCACTGTATTCTCCTTTCCGCATTCTGGTGTGCTAATTACCTGCATAGAGCTTCGTATTCTCAGGTACTCCACGTTTGTACTGCATAGCTATAGCTACACTATGCAATATATATATAACATTGCCCTGTCCATGTCCAAGTTAATCCTGAGCTTCACCACCCTCCGTCCTTTGAGTTCATGTCGTATGGACGACCTCAGCTGTTTGGGTTGCGCGAGATCCTTTACTAATCAGAAATGATTGAGTAGCCATGAAGCTCAATGTGCTGCTAACAAATCTCTAGATACTGATATTTACAAAAGTCAGCGCCGCCTTGAAAAGGAGAAGCGCAGGGCGCGCAAACAGAGAAAACGTCAGGAAGCATCTCAGTCCCCGACACCCCGAGAACAGACACCTCCCGCTCAAAACTCACCTCATCCTGATGAGCATATGGCTGTCGACAATGAATGGCAGGACATTGATTATGAGGTAAGATAAGCCAACTCCCCCTAGAACCAGAGCAAATTGAGATATGATAATAAAACAAGCATGTAGAACCCGAGACATCTGCTATTGTCTCTGCACGCTCCAGTCAACAAATTCGAATGCCTGCACGGTATACGGATTATGTCCCGGGGACGGCAACGCACTTAGCACATATGCCCCCTACTTCGCGTCAGGCACGTGGCCAGCCCTTGGCGACATCTGCTTCAGCACCCATTCCCAACTCACCTGGCGAGGAACCAGGAACTCCCCCTGCTGATGTTCAACCCGCACTCATTCCTTACCATACAGCACCGGATGCACTGGGCCTTTGGCGCATATATGTACAAGCCCACTCTGTTCCCGCACCGCGATCAAAGCCTTAATGCGATCAGTGATGCTCCAACCTTCGAGACCCAGGGCGACCCTCATATGGAGCGATCTCAAATCGTTCCTGGACTTCCATCCCAAGATATCCAACCCGATGACATCTTCTCCGCGTTCAGTAGCCCAACTGCGGGGCTTCTCTTCTGCTGGCAGTACTCTGGAATAAACTCTAAGTCAAGCGCTGAAATGAAACGCCTTGCAAGGAGTTTTCTCGACGATGACAACTACCGGAGAGAAGATGCTCAGAGTTACGATGATGTACGCGAGAAGAGGCTTCTCGGGGATTATCTCAAGGATAAGTCCAATCCTTTTCGTATTGAAAACGGCTGGCGCAACTCATCAGTCAAAATTTGCCTACCCAAGGAAAGGGAGAAGTTCCCATCAGAAGACGAAGCCCCGGAAATGAAGATTCTGGGTGTTTACCACCGCTCCATCACTGACATCATCACTTCCGTCTTCGAGGATTCTGTTGCATCCACCTTCCACATGACGCCCTTCCAGCAGCTATGGAACGTGTCAGACGGGCACACAGTCAATGTGTATGGCGAGGCATACTCTTCCCCTGCATTCCGGGAAGCTCACGAAGAAATCAATGCACTTCCCCGTGATCCCGATGACGATCTTGAGCGTGTCGTTGCATCACTCATGATGTGGTCAGACGCAACACATCTTGCAAGTTTCGGTGATGCTTCTCTCTGGCCGATCTACTTACTTTTCGGAAATCAATCCAAGTATACCCGAGGCAAACCAACAGCGTCCGCATGTCATCATGTAGCCCATATTCCTACTGTAAGTCGCTTCTCAGAAGATCACCATTTGAAATTGCTCATTAACATTATTATCTTAGCTTCCAGATAATTTTCAAGACATCTACATCAGTATATTTGGCGAGGCCTCTTCAAATCATACCTACACTCATTGTAAGCGCGAGTTGATGCAATCTATCTGGGCGCTTTTGCTCGATGAAAAGTTCATGCACGCATATAAGTATGGCATCATTATTCGATGTGGTGATGGCATCATATGCCGAGTGTTCCCTCGGTTCTTTAGTTATTCGGCAGACTATCCTGAAAAGTAAGTTTTTCATTGTATTGTTCATATCAAACTCTGTATCTGATCGTAATTCTACAGAATATTGCTAGCATGTATCAAATTTCTCGGCGAATGTCCGTGTCCTCGTTGCCTGATCAAGAAGGCCGATGTTCTCAAGATGGGAACAAAACTCGACATGAGGCAGCGCATGACGCATCAATGGATCAACAATGCATCCCGTCGTGATCGTATCGAGCGATCTTGGGCACTTATCTTCAAGAAAGGTGTCGGAATCAACAGCCAGTATGTCAAGAATTTTCTGCAGGAGGATTCGCTTGTGCCTACTCGTGTATGTATCAATTAATTCTATCATTTCATTGTGAACTAATATTATTTTGAAACACATTCTCTGAGCGCCTGGCCGACTTTGAATTCAAATTTTTTTTTAATGTTTGTTGTAGATCTTCTCCACGAGTTTGAGCTTGGGGTCTGGAAGGCTATTTTTACGCACCTTATGCGTATTCTTTTTGCTGCAGGAGGGACGGCTATCCAGGAACTCAACTGGCGGTATGTATTTTATTATTTTATTCAGGTACTAACTTACATTTTTGCATGATAGGTATCGCAGAGTGCCCACCTTTGGAAGAGGAACAATCCGGCGCTTTCATACGAACCCGTCTGCTATGAAACGCCTTGCAGCCCGAGACTTCGAAGACCTTCTCCAGGTAAGTGATCATTGATGCGATCAAAAATTGATTGCATCATTGATCCTATCAATTTTTGATCGCATCAATGATGAACTAACAATATCTACTAGTGCACTATTCCCGTCTTTGAAGGCCTTCTCCCTGGAAGACACAACAAAATTGTCCTCGATCTCCTTTTCGATCTCGCAACTTGGCATGCATATGCCAAACTGCACCTCCATACCGACGACACCCTTACCTTTTTCGACTCTGCAACGATCGTCCTTGCCCGATCAGTCCGCAAATTCACGCGCACGACATGCAAAGGCTATGTAACTACAGAGTTACCACAGGAGCATGCTGCCCGAAGTCGCCGGCTGGCCAATCTAGCCTCAAAGCAACTCGCCGGGTCTGGGCCATCAACAAAAGGCAAATCTATATCAAATATGAAGGTGAAGAAATTAAACCTCTTCAC
>JRHT02000055.1:29341-214604 GCA_011800875.2 Suillus brevipes Sb2 | reverse complement strand
TCAGTTTTAGGAGATCATTAATCATTGCTTGATGTGGTTTTGCACTTTTGCAATTGCCTGAACTCCTCCGCTTTGGACATGCATGTCAAGCTACAGGATTCGTTGTCCAAGACGAGACGACGAAACGCCACTCACATTTATTAATATCATGTGTTCATTGAAGCCACTGGAGGAGCCGTACAGCTAGCCTTCGTCATTCGGTCTTTTAGCCTGAGGGCAGTCAGTCACATCACTTGCACCCGCCTCGAATTTGAAGCACCCACATTATCCTTATCCATCCTTATCCATCGACCCGTCGTGTCTTATCTGTGATAACGAGTCTATAGCATCACTTTTATCCAAAAATTAAGGATGGGCGACAGACTTAATATCGACATGGCACCAGAACCTGGGACTATGCATGTTGTGTTGGCCAGTTGTCGGAATGCATCCACCGGTGAAATTCGCCTGTGACTCACTTATCAGTCACTCACACGGGCCGCTCTTGTCTGCAGATAACTAGTCACCAATATCAATGTAGTAGGTGCACCAAGCCTACTAGTAGGCGGTGGTAGCAACCTCCTTCCGGTTTCGTGGCGATTGACTAGAATGGATATCAAAAAGTGAAAATTGCATTTGCACGAGGTGACTTCCGCCTGCTTTTTATTTTTTGAATCAAATTTTTGTCCGGCTGGGGGATACTCTCTGTAAACGTACTGTTTCGCTGTCTGTCAATTGTTGGGACGAGTGGGGGAACAGCGGTCGTTGATGACAGGTTCATTCAGTTATGGTGGGTCATCATTGGTGCCAGGACATGATAGGAACACAATCATGTGCCACGGAGCCCACCCCCACTAACTTGGAAGTTAGGAATCGATCAAAATGAAATCCTACGGACTGCCGCGGCAATACTACACTTTGTCGCAAGTCTTGCAGCCGAGTAATCAGGATTTTATCCCATCGACTTGGGCCAGTCAACAGCCAACTCCCTCTTCTGTGGAGTATAAAACAGACAGTACTAACAATCAAGTTGCCAACCACCTCTCTACTACTGGAATCAACTCATCATGTTTATCCGCCTCTCTACTTCTTTCGTTATGCTCCTCGGCCTGACGGCCCTTGTCAGCGCTGCAGCGCCAGTAAGCCTCTCTTTGTGTCAAATCTTATCGCATTGTCATACGACGTCCGCAGGCCGCTCGTAGCTCTTATAAACGTGAGGAACAAGCGTCAGCAAGTTTCTCCTCACTGCCGGTAAGCCTCTCCTCGTGTCAAATCTGATCATATTGTCATACGACGTCCGCAGGCCGCTCGTAGCGTTTATGAACGTGAGGATCAAGCGTCAGCAAGCTTCTCCTCGCTGCCGGTAAGCCTCTCCTTCTGTCAAATCTGATCATATTGTCATACAAGGTCTGCAGGCCGCTCGTAGCGTTTATAAACGTGAGGAACAAGCGTCAGCAAGTTTCTCCTCGCTGCCGGTAAGCCTCTCCTCGTGTCAAATCTGATCATATTGTCATACGACGTCCGCAGGCCGCTCGTAGCGTTTATAAACGTGAGGAACAAGCGTCAGCAAGTTTCTCCTCGCTGCCGGTAAGCCTCTCCTCGTGTCAAATCTGATCATATTGTCATACGACGTCCGCAGGCCGCTCGTAGCGTTTATAAACGTGAGGAACAAGCGTCAGCAAGTTTCTCCTCGCTGCCGGTAAGCCTCTCCTTGTGTCAAATCTGATTATATTGACATACGACGTCCGCAGGCCGCTCGTAGCGTTTATGAACGCGAGGACCAAGCGTCAGCAAGTTTCTCTTCTCTGCCGGTAAGCCTCTCCTCATTTCAAATCTTATCATATTGTCATACGACGTCTGCAGGCCGCTCGTAGCGCTTATAAACGCGAGGACTAAGGTGCCTACCATCGTCACGGCATATTGTACACAGGACAACTGCTGTGTGGGATCGGGCCTTTATGCAGAACCAGTTACAAGGAATCTCAAACAGAATATAGGTAGTGCTCGCAAGGATACAAGCAGAATTTATATAGAGTGAAATTGACCGTGTACATTCGAAACGTGGTTTTTAGTACCGGAAGACAACAAGCGACATGCCTTTTTGCATCCATGTTTTCATGTTAGCGGCCCTGGCTGAGTGGAAGTAACCTCACGTAATGGAAATGGAGTCCAAAGGTATGAGTATTGCACCAAGTGCTAACCGATATAAGTACGCTAAGCCGACACCATAACCGTCCCATTCATTTCGTCCACAGTAATGTCTCTTAATTATGATAAGTTACAGTGAACCGATGATGATAAAAAAGAAACTGCAATACAAAAAATGCGTTAACAAATTCACAATTGTCATGATAAACCAATCACGTCTTCATCGACGTCCCCCTCTTAGCTAGCGAAGTAGCCCCCTCACTCAACCGCTGAGGATGTGAAGACGGAGGCGCGGAGTGTGATACGTGATCTAGCTGTTGGTCTTCGTCTGACAATACCTGACGAGCTTGCGTGAAGAAAACTTTTGCATCTCGATCGGAGATGTTCTCGATGTAGTAGGTGTTGCCTGGACGCGGATGCGATTTATATCATTTACAAGACCAGCAGACGGAGCATGAGGAATGGACTGACCACGTGGCACAATGAACATGCCCCCTGTAGCTACGATATACTGTGATTCGTGAATCACGGCAGCCACGGCGCCTTCAATAACATAGAAAACCTGCGTAAAATGGTGTAAATGAATTGAAGCGCGCAGAATAGCGACGAATGCGTACATAAGTATTGTCTTTCGTGCCTTTGCTTGGTTTGCGGCCCTGCGGGGGTATGCGAAGGACGCCCGCAGCAATAAAGTCACCCTCCCCAAAGATCTTTTGAAAGAACCATCCGGCACCAGCCGCAGGTTTGGGATCAATCTTCTTTGCTGTGTAGACGATACCTAAAACAACGCCGGTCAACATATAATTGTGAAGTGCTGATGGGAGAAGCTACACACGTCTTAACACGGGCTCTTCAGTGACATAGTCGATGACCACGCCGGATTCCTGTGTGTCGTCGTCCCAGCCTTCCTCAGGGTCAAATGGCTCGGGCATACTCTTCGCACGTTCACTGCCTGTGCGTTTGCGCTTCCTTCCTGCCTTTCCGAGTGGTTTAGGAGGCTCTTGCGGAATCCGGACGATTTCTTTAATTTGAGGAACAAGAATTAGCCCAGAACGGTCACCACCATAGACGACCTTTTCTTGGCGCCAGTATTCGAGGGGTTTGTACCGATGCCGTCGACTGCGACGTACCCCATCGTGTGGTAAAGAGTCTGAGGTGGATGAATTTTTCGTCCGTAATGTAAGAGAGGGGACGTACTTTCTTCCAGTGGCGTGATGACTCGCTTGGGTGCGCGTGCTGCTCTCGGTTTCTTCAGTTTCTGCTCTTTCGGTCTTTCCTTGCGTGGCTTCTTAAGGGGTGGGTCTCTATCATCTTCCTCATCTGGCGCATTCTCAACTTCTTCGAGACCCTGCGCAATATCCTCATCGACCCCGTTTTCCTCCTGTTGTTCCACCTCCACCTCCACCCCTGCACGCCGCTTGCCCTTGTCAACCTTCTTTTTCGCCTGTGATGTCACCTCCTTTTCGACTTCTGCGGCGTCATCCTCGTCATCCTCTTCTTCCTGATTCACCTCATTAAAACTTGTCCCCGTTCGCGGCGGGCTGTCGTTCGGTGGAGGGTCATAGTCGAAGTCTTGATTTGCTGGCTCGAACTCGGGGTCCGAAGCAGGGTCATGTTCATATGTGTCATTGTATACAGAGAACGACTTGGAAAGTACTGAAGGACCTGCGCCATTGACAGTAGATGCACGTCTAGACGGTGCAGCGCGCATACGGGGCGAAGGCACCTCGTCAAAATCGATCTCAGACGTTCGCGGGACGGACCGCGACGAACTCGGTTTACGCGCACTGTTAGGCGCCATTATGGGATGCGCGTTGTTAAAGTAAGCCAGCGGACTGCCCTGGTTGCCTGTGTGAAGTTATGACACTAAACACGAAAGGATCCTACTCGCGGTCAAAGTCACTCACTTTCCGCCAACTCCATAGACATCTCACCATCTTCGTCGTATTCGTCGACTTCTGGAACAGGTGTGACGACTGGAGCCCTCTTCTTGTGTGATTTTACGCGGGGAGGCGTACGATTATCAGCTTGCTTGATGACTTCGTCGAATGGCTCGAATTCATCAGAGTCACGGCCGACGTATTCGACTGCGATTCCGGTTTTCTTTCCGAGGCCAAGATCGTCGGCGCGGAATGGAATGTGTTTCTTTGGGGGTCCGCGGCGACTGCCTATGCTTGATTTTCTGCGGTCTGTAGATTCGCGTGGCATCGTTGGTGACAGCGAGCACGGAGTAAGGCCCGTGGGAAACTTAAACAAGACACGCTTGTCGCGGTTAATGGGTCACGGCATGTCACGCGCACGTCACGCGTTTGTGTCACTTCGTGTCAAGCGAGGCCAGCCACTGGCCACAAGATCGATTCAAAGAATGTAAATGAGATAGAATTATTATATCTCCTCCTCCTAGCTATAGATCTCCGTTCCCAGGGTCCTGACGTTTAATAATATTGGTCAGAAAGTCCAGTGTTTGCACACTAGGAGCACGTGGTTGTAGTTGCGTCGACTTCTGCACGATATTATCGAATCTCGCCGAGCGCTTAGGGCGTAGGGTATGATTGGCGAAAGACTTCAAAGGTTCAGCTGTGATGTACCCCAGTGAGCCGGGCCTATGGTTGTTGCTCTGGGAGTGACTCTGCGCGTCCTTCACAAATGCTGTCATCAAGAGCTTCGCCGCTTTCAACCCTTGCCTCTTGTACACCACCTCTGGTGCCTTTTCCAACGATACAGACTCGGGTCTGAGTTTTACCACTCCAGTTTTGCTCGCGTCGCCCCACGTCATCACTTTGCCCACTCCGCTGTTCTTCTGCTTCACGATGGTGCCCATACCAGCATATGATGCCACATAATATAAGGGTTTTCCTCTGTCGCCCTTGTTCTCTTCAACCAGTCGTCCTTTGTGATCATTCGTAGAAAGATATGTTTGAAGTGCTGAGAAATGAGAATAGTGGAGACCTGAAGAGCGATGCGGCACGCTTTCCAGTGAACGCGATCTAGGATTCTCTCGTATCCCTTCAGACTCCCACATAGCGAAGTCATCAAGGGAATAATCCGTTGGAAGTTTTTCGGGAGAAGCTTTTCCCCCCCTAAACGATCCCCTGGATGTAAACGAGTCCTTGGACAAGTCTACCTTCGTCTCTTTTGACGCCACTTCATCCTCCCTCTCTTTCATCTCTTTCTGCTTCTTTAATGCTTTCGCCTTCATCGTTTGGTGTTCGAAGAAGAACCCGCGCTTGCGACGGATATGCTCAACATATTTCTTGAATTCCGAGTTGGACATGGCTTGGATATTTGGGACAGTAGACAAGCGCCAAAATTTTGGGTCCATTCGCATTGGCGCATACTCCGAGTCTACCATATCACCAGAAGCCTCGCCCGACGCCCGACGGTCCAACGTGGGGTTAATTTGCAATTCATTCCAGTTCTTCATCCACATTGCCTGAGGCTCTGCAGAGTTCCATTCTGTCTGCTGTTCAAGTGAGTCGACAGCCTTCACTGTGATGTAGGCTCCACGTCTGCGTATCGGGAGTGGACGTTTGAGGCCCCAATTGCCGCGGTGGGCGTCACCACCGTGTGTGGTGTAGACTTGGGCGATGAGGGGGTCGAACGAGGAGAACTTGGACCGTTTGAGAAGAGTAGCGAAAGGAGATTGTACAGCAGAAACCATGCCTTGGCCGTGCTCGTCAGTTGGGTTAAGCAACAAGTCCAATTTTCTACAATGCCCGATACTTGCCAAATTTGGACAGCCAAGTGCCTTTGTATGTCCGCTCGGCACTCGCCGGGCCATTCAAAACCTTTTTTGTCTACCAACTTTTTTTTCAACTTGCGACGTCCAAATTACTGTTTATCCTCTGCTTCGCGCAAACTCCAAGGATGAATAGTCCAGACAAACGTCAAGGATCAAACTGTTGTCTCAAAAACAATCTTTGCTGAATGTTCCTCCCACTGGTCGAGGGATGAGGACGCAGGATCACCTGGAGATGCCTACACTTTTCTTCTAATAATTTTTAGATGGATATCACACAATTATAATATTGTAAGTCGTGCATGTTATTATCGCTTGAGCTGTGATGGGCACCGATGCATGCCGAGGAAGATCATCCTGGTAAAAACACACAACCCGCTCGAATGGGTCCCTTGATGTGCAAGGGTGTCTGATGCGGTTTTTGTCAAAGAGCCACAGACAGATGGGTGTGGATGGAGAAATAAAGGCGAGGCTGAGGCATCGTATTGGTGTCCATTCTGCCACTCGATCGCGAGCTGTGATGATGGACTGATGATGGTTTCACAGATGAAACAAGATTGCCTAGCTGATAGGCGGCACCGGTCGTATTCATATTCTAATTTCTCAGCGCCGTCTTCTTGGGATGATTTCACATTGAGGGTTGGAAGCGTCTGTAGTCCTGTCGTTACCGTGTTTTTATTCCACTTTGTAAATTCATGATTATCCATCATGTGCCCACGAGAATGAAGGGTTCACATAATGCGAAGTTGATCGTAGAACCATTTTGTTGATCAAGTGACTTATATAGCCGATGTTGGTGAATGTCGTGATTTTTATGGATACACCTTTTTTGTGTGTGCGCCTCCATCATCCTCAAAGTTTTTCCCTACACTGCAGTGCTTTAGAGCACCGACTTTGTTGAAGACTACGCCGTTGCTCTCTTGGCGACTTGGTTCTAATTCAGTACTCACAGACTTTGACTGTTTAACTGCCACGGTCGAATCGGACGAGGTGCTTTCCCTAGACGGTTTTGCGTTTGCAATCCTTTCTCATCTCTTTCACGACAGCAAGCTACACCCTTTTATCATATTTCTTATTGGTCTCCGTTGAATTATACGTGGAAGAAAGCACATTGAACGATATCCGAGCCAGCCAACCAATCGCGTTCGTTGAAAAAACGGAACACGCACGAGTCGAAAGTGAAGTCATCCGTAGCGCCCTTTAATTCTTTACTCAACCTTGGTCCGCAGTGCCTTCATCTTCACATGAGATGTACCATCGTGCCTACCCGTCCATCCGTTCCGTTCCTTCATCTTCCAACATCTTCGGTACCACAAACACCAGCCCACGTCTAGCCCCACTGCTTCCTCCCTCAGGGCTTCACGGTCTCTCACCCAAATCATCCGGGTTGCTTCTCAACCAGCATCTGAACGCAGCCTTACCAGAAACAGCCCCCAAACATCCAACAATCTGCGGAATGCCTCTGAAATACGTATCGTGAGTTCAATTGAGCGTTCGGCCTGCATATGGCTAACTTTCCCATGTATCAGCCTCATCACCCTCGCCGTTCAAAATGCGACCTTGTCCATTGTAATGCACTACTCTCGCGTATCGACACCTCCACACCTGTCATATTCCCCTGCAGCAGCGGTACTACTATGTGAGATACTGAAGGGGTCAATATCCTTCGTCATTGCACTATGGAGAGCACAGGACACCGGAGATTCTCATTGGTCATCTCGGAAATCATTCATCGGCCTCGTGCAATCGCTCTTTCCGTGGTCTGCGCCTTTCCGCCAAGTATGCAGTGAGATTTTTAGCCCCGATTGTTGGAAGCTGTCCATACCAGCTGTTCTTTATGTCGTGCAGAACTCGTTGCAGTTCGTAGCTATCAGTAATCTTCCCGTGGCGTCTTTTCAGGTTGCATATCAGATGAAGATTCTGACTACTGCGGCGTTCTCGGTCGTCCTCCTCCGAAAGACGCTCTCTTCGACGAAATGGTTGTCCTTGTTTTTCTTGGCGATTGGTGTTGGTATCGTCCAGGTGCAGACGCCTGCGTCGATCACTGGGATGCGGGAGATTCGCGTGGGGAGTGCACACGATGCGGCACCTCTGCATATTCATATTATGAGTCCACTGAAAGGCTTTGGTGCGGTCACTGCTGCCTGCTTCACATCGGGTCTCGCAGGTGTCTACTTCGAGATGGTGCTCAAGAACTCCAAGGCAGACCTTTGGGTGCGCAATGTTCAACTCTCCCTCTTCTCCCTCCTTCCTGCCTTCCTCCCCATCCTCTACGGCCCTGCGCAACCGCCTTCCATGAGTTTCTTGAGTTACCTCTTCCGAAACTTTGGTGGATGGGCGTGGGCCACGGTATCGGTACAAGTCTTTGGTGGTTTAGTGACCGCTGTCGTGATCAAGTACTCGGACAATATCTTGAAGGGATTTGCGACATCACTATCTATCATTCTCTCCTTCCTCGCCTCCGTCGTGCTCTTCGACTTCAACATCACCCCTTCCTTCATCATCGGAGCTTCTACAGTGCTCGCAGCGACTGCCATGTACAACCAGCCCGCGTCGCCTGAGACAAAGATAACGTCTGCAATTAGTGGCGGCACAAAGCCATATTCAGACGCCCCTCTAGGCCCTGATGATCCCATAATTGGCCAGTTCCCATCACAGAAGAGGTCGTCGCCTTTTGGAAGCCCCCGAGCTATCGCCAGTGCTCTGGGCCTTGCAGAAAAGTCCTCGAGCACGGTCGAGACCGACCACTTCTCCGACATGGAATCCACCTCGCGATACCTCAATGCACCATACGGCTCTCCCTTTCCATCACGTACACCCACACCCAGGCCCGAAGAGCGGCTGTGATCAGCACACCAGAACATAAAATCAGAACATATCAGAACATTCAACTATTATACGACGTCTTACGATGATTTTCTTCTGAATATACCCGTTTCCTAGATCCTTGCAAACAAGCCCCTTTACCACAGATATTGCATCGCGCCACTGCACCACGATCTCGCAAACAGGCGAATCTGAATATATTTCATGGTTATCATATCAAATCTTCTCTCTTTTCCAAGGCCAAGTCACACTACGATTCGTCTCGCTCATTCTCCACTGCAGTCTTTTCTGGTTGCCCCGCTTCAGAGTGCTTCGTGCGTTTTTGTTCTTCTGAAGCTCCTAGGGCCGTTCATTTCAGATTGCATTTCCAACTTTTTTGCTTAGCTTTCCTACTCTTTACGCACGAGGACTTGTGGTGGCTGATGATGATGAACGTTAAATTTGAACTTTTTTCTAGTAGAGTATCGACTTTTAAATGCTGACATGTTCTGTTAGCTGTAATTGGGACTGAATTTACATCTTTTCCATCTACTGTTCTGGCTTGCTGAGATGTCGATTGCATAGATGATGAGCGGTGCAGCTCAAGAACCCGCTTGCCATTGGCGCAGCCAACGACTAGCCCTCCCTCACCGGGAGTGAACCTAAACTTCTGTTGGTCAAGCATCAGCTTATGGCGACTCAGTGCACGAAGGGTCTTTGCGAGTTTATTCTCGGGGCCTGCTTCCACCAAAAACGTCTTCTCGGCGTGCGATCTCATGAATCACGATTATACTCCCAATCTCGTGATTGGATGTAAATATGCGACAGTTCACCAATCGATATCACGCGGTCTCCAGGTGCGTATAAAACTCCGGCATATGCATGATGTCTGATCGACGGCTGTTGCTCCACAGTATGCTCAGCGCAACTTCCCTTGGTGTAGTCTAACTAAACATCAGCGCATCAGACAATTAGTCTTTCAATATATTCTAATTGTAGTTATGGGCTGTGCGCTAGAGGTACGAACACTCAACGCGACACATGTCAGGTTTTAAAAGTGAAATCAGGACCCTTCCG
Organism: Suillus brevipes Sb2; assembly: GCA_011800875.2. Lineage (NCBI taxonomy): Eukaryota > Fungi > Basidiomycota > Agaricomycetes > Boletales > Suillaceae > Suillus > Suillus brevipes. The sequence goes on along the minus strand of JRHT02000055.1, from coordinate 204,856 downwards.
GTGGCGTTTGGGCCATATACGGTGATCCTGGGGCCTCTGACGAGCACAGAGTAACTGCCATGTTCTTATATGGCAAGACCGCAATGTTCAGCGAACGTTCAGCGCTGTAGCAAACGTATCCCCCTGCCGCCTCAGGGGAAATCCAAGGAGAACGTGTCTTATTTTGCAGGCCAAGGAAGCAGAAACGGGCTTTGATCCATTTATGGGTCTCTTTGCTGAGCCTCTATGTGCAGAACTCGAAGCCCTTCAACACCAATGCCACCCCGGAGCGTCTCCAAAAATCTGACCTTTCAGACATACGCGCGCAGGTGTTCTTGTGCTATTGAGCGGTCCTCATTTTTTTACCCGACTGTGTTTCAGCAACGATCCTAGCAAGAGAATGACGCTTATGCTTATGCTCAGTTTTGTCCATGAGAGGAATGGCCTCTATGAGACGTGCTACACCGTTCTTTGGAAGCAATTACCTTCGCTTTCTTCCGCAGAGAATTCAAGCTAAGGCTTGCAACATGTCACAACTAGAACTTTCAAAACAAACGGTAGGTTTTTCTACATTTTCCCTACCCAATTGGACCCACTGTGGTCCGTCGTCTCAGGCAAGAACAATTTGCAAGTGATCTAGTACACGAACCAGTAAGTTATGGTTATGTCTGATCAAGGGCCGAAACTATGATCGCGATCCGAGTCGCCACTCATTCGATACAAAGACTAGATCTTTCGCTCAAGCGCAGGTCGCGGATGAGATCGTTTACACTTTAACTTACCAAGCTGCAGGTTGGAGACTCCCATGCATCTACTCTGCGATTCACAGCACGGACACAGACCGTCATTGCAGCCTGAGCCAGGCAAGCGAACTACGCTGACTGATCAAGGAGTTTTCCAAGTTTCTCTGAAGTCTTGCCTGAGACGGGAGCCGATGTTTGCTGCAAGGTCATAAACAAGACTTGGTCCATTCAGGACCTTGCCCTCGATTTGTGAACACTGTATTCTCCTTGTTTTTGAACTACTATGTATGCTCCAACTACCAAGCTTCTTGGACTTTACGCTTGTTGTGGCGCTCTTCTTCAGGGACGTTATTTTCTCTTCATCCCCCCTACAGGAAACTCATGTAGACAGAAGAGAAGCGGCAACGAAGTCAAGACTACGTTGAACCGATCCTCCGCGCCTATATCACCTCGTACTATCCAGAGAATAAGATTTTGCTCGGTGCCATCGACACCCCTGTGATCTGGATTCAAGATAAGATTTGTGCGCAATTGCACAGAACACGACCTGGAACTTCGAATTAAACGAATCCATCAGAGAGTATACAATCACCCCGGCAGACGAAGAAAGTGCCAAACTGAGTTGCCCAATAGCTGCGGTTTGATGCCAGTATCTTGTTTTCGTAACATCCTGGTTCTGACTCCCAATAGTCTGATACTGCTGTTTGTCATATATCACGTCCTTCGACACAGCTGTGCCGTGGCTATCTTTATGTTTTGCATCTTACCAATATCGCGTAGGTCCCCAAGTTAATTGAAAATTTGACGGCAATCATTGCAGTGCACAAATACATACCTCGAACAACTCCATGCGACGTTTTGCAAGAACCTATTTTCATGTTTCGTTCTAGTTGAATACGCATTTAAGTTTTTTTCTAGCTGAGCAAATCGGCGCCATGATGAATGTCTTGTTGATAACTGAGATGTGGGACATTACCACTCATATATTTTTACGCGGTGATGCGCGCGTCTGCCAATGCACAGGGTATGACTCGACGTTGGATCGGTTTTAGGACAAACAAACAGCAAGAAATCGAGCGGGCAACAAAGCAACCCAGGACCAAAGGCTTCGAGTTCTGCCAATGATGACTTTGAATTTCTTTTCGTAGAGTATCGATGTTCGCTGACATGATCTGGTTATTCTGTCAGCTGTAAGTGACACTCAAAATCCGTCGTTCCATCTGCTTGCTCTTCCTGAGGTATTGATTGCATAGACGAGAAGAAGAGTGATGACACTGAGCGAGAAGGAGCAGTAAACTTTCGTTTGAGACCCCATCAGCTCGCGACGAGCGTACGAAGGGCCTTTTCGAGCTCGCCCCCGCTCTCCAAAAGTGCCTTCTCAGCGTGCGATCTAGGAATGCCTAATTCGTTTACCTGAAAAAATCCGGTGGATGAGTTATGCACCAGAAGGAGAATGCAACACGCACGATGAGATCGACGTCCTCTCGTTTCACGGCAGCGGCATCCTTGGAGGACTTGGTGAGTTTGAGCGCCATGACTTGCCGTAAGCTCTCCTCGAGCTTAGTCTTGGAATATTGGTAGCCATCGCTGAACTATGTTTTGGGTGAGCGTGCTCATGAGGATAATGAGAGCGATTACTGACAGTCGCGAGGACTTCTGCCTCTCCCCGTCCGTTATTCATGTGGTATAGCTGTAAATGAGGGAGTATCGGAGTATGCCGACGCTTGTTATTCATGTCCATCGAACTGGAATGGCAAAAGCTGAACTCATCACTAGCGACCACCCTTGTTGACATCCTCAATAGACAATTAACGACGACTCAAAGACCATCCTTTATTGGTCCTGTCGAAATCTCCTCGCTCGACTTTGGTACCGTCCCTCCAGACGTCGAGCTCGTCGACCTTCGTGATATATATCGCGATTTCCTCGATGACTCTGATTCTGACTCCAATTCTGAGCCAGATCATGAGAATGTGAAAGTGACAGAAGGTGCAGGGGATGATGAGGATGGGTTCGAGTGGGTGTCGAGGAAGGGGGCACGGCGGGGAATGGCGGAGGAAGGTCTGGCGTATCATCATCTGCCACCTCATATTCGCTACGGGCACAGTCCATCCGTGGATCTGTTTGCGTCCACGCCAGCGTTGCATACCGGTTCGCCGAGAGATGTGTGGGGAGGAGGCGCTATGCATGTGAGCATGCCTAGCTTGGGTGAATTTAGACCGACGACGAGCAGCATGTCAATACCATCGTTTGACCCTGCTTCAGCGTATGACCTGATGCCACGCGCGTCTACGACACCAGATAAGTCTTCTCCTTCTCCGCCAAATCCTCCGTCTTCACGCCCGGAGCCAGAGCCAACTCCAACCTCTCCGCCCGATAGCCCAGATCTTCAGCTCCATCTCTATCTTAATTGGCACTCCAACCTCCGGCTCACGCTCACGACATCCTTATTGATCAATTACCCTTCCCCGTCATTTATGTCCCTTCCGATCAAGCTCTCTGTGACAGGGTTGGTCTTCACGGGAGAGGTGGCAGTCGCGTACGAGGGTTCACGCGGCCGAGTGCATTTGTGCGTACTCGATGAATTGGATCCCTATGGCCCCGCATGTAAACGCCAACGAAGCCAAACCAGCACCCCTCCTGAAATTGACGAGGACAACGGAAAGCGCGATGGGAAACCATTGCCAGTCGGCCAACGCCTCCTCCCATCCATACTGATAGAGAGCGAGATCGGCCAGGCAGACAAACATGTTCTTAAGAACGTGACGCGAGTTGAGAGGTTCATTCAAGATGTTATACGGAATACGGTGGAGGAGGAACTTGTGTTTCCGAATTTTCATACATTGATCATCGGGGATCAAGGGCGCTCATGAAAACGATAATGTAATGTACCACCATGATAGTATAACTGTGCATGTCATAGTAGTGATTTCCTCATGTAGGGGACCTTCGTGCTCGCGCTCTGAAGTTTGTGGTAAATATCTCGACTTCCGCCACCTAAGCGCCGCAAGTCGACGGCTTGCGTAATTAATTAATTATGATTGGTGGCACTAGCTTCTGTTCATCCATTTTAAGTTGTTCCTCTTTCATGAACAGCGTGACCATAGTTCAAACCCTCTGGCGGAACCTCGTCCGGTTGCTCTTGTATTATGCTGACCTCAAAATAAGCACTAACTACTATAACTCGGTTTTAATGAGTTTTCTTGTTTAGATCCGTCAATTCAGCTCTACGCCGAATCTTGCTCAAGCCGCGAGGCCTCAATATTCAATGGATCATCGTCGCCCAATACTCTCCAGCAAGATAGGGCGTCACTCACAGTGAACCATGAACATGCGTCATGCATGCCGTGTTCAGCACAAACTGCGGCTGGTGACCATGTTTCGAACCCCATGGCGATCAGGCAGATTCAGGGTATCCAGACAAACTAAGTTGGCACCCATATTACAGCGCATAGAATATACTTTGGCATTTTTACCTCTGGATTTATGCATTCAAGTGCTTCGCACGCGAGTGGCAGAGTGGCGTCGATACTTCATCGGTATCCATCCTCCCAAACCTCTGCTAGACTGCCACCCCTCCGCGTCCAAGCCAGCACTCGGGACGCGCTCGCGTGGATGAATCGCTTACCGAAGAAGTTGAGTCTAACCGTCTTTGTGTTCATTGGTAGTTGGCGGAGGGCAGATACAGATCTCATCAGACCAGATTTTTTTTCAGTATCGTGCATCAACCATCTGAATGTGCAACATGAATGCAAACTTTCTTCTGGTAGTCCAGACAAATTCAAAGCAGGCGAAATTACTTGGAACTGTCAGATCCATCCGCACGACACACTGTACTTCTCCAGCGCATTGGTTAGTTTGTATACAATGTGTCGGTTCGCGTATTCACATCCCTCGTTAAGGAAAGACACGGATGTGGGGACAACCGAGGCTTAAATCACAGTGTGCACAGATGCCGACGTACGCGGGCAGTTGAACTCTGATATAATTGCTTCTTGCGTGAGAACATTAATTTCCTTGTGCAAGCGCAGGTCGCAGCCTCGCAGGTCGCCTTGAAGACACCCTCATGGTTGATTTATCACGAGTGATGGTAGGGATCTAGAATGCAAGTGCTATTTTGTCGCACCTGATCGGCTATTCTGTTTCAGGAGGGCATTTTGGGGTGAAGTATATGTTTGGCGGGGTCAAAGGCGTTGCGAGCGGTCCTATTAGTGCATTTTTTCCTGTCCTCAGATCATATGCATTCTAACGGGGTTCAGGATACACCAAGAATTGTATCCGAGCGACTGCAAGGTAACTCTTGAACGTTACCCTGAACTACAGGCATTCATCCTCCATGCCTATAACAGTGTGTCTCTCGCAACATCTTTGGTCACAACTTTGTCGAGTAAATGCTATCTTTTCAGAAATCCTTACGGTGAAATTGGTACGAGGCTAGGCATAGATCACACTATTGCTTTCCTAGCGCAATTGCTCTTGATTTTCCTAGATATCTCACGACGTGGCGTGGTGCACCGTAGGGCCAGTTTGCTTATTGGTCGTCGGGTTCATTGGCTGGCCTGTACGGGCAGCTAATAAACCCAACGATTGGACAGCGGATGTCCTCTTTGTGGATCGGAAGTGAAAACACGAAACTGTTGGGGACTACAAATGAAGCCCACTGAAAGAAAGTATCGACATAGCGTGTCTGGCTTTAAGTTGTCTGCGGGTTCCACACTGATTTGATTGTAGCTCGCCACTGTGGTGTTCTGATACTAGCACTTCAAACCCACACTTCACTGCTTGTCATCGAATTCGTTGACATCCATGTTCTTGCACACCCGGACAACACCCGGAAGTTCTGTGGTTTTGTAAGTTCGGTAGGCATCAAAACGTCGAGCAATATCAATATTGTATCAGCGAGACTCTTACTATTCTGTTCTGCTTTAATAATCACGACAGAGCCCCCCCCCCAATCATACATGCCGAGAATACACTCAGAGACACTATGTCAAGTCTACGATATTGTTACATGCATACCAGGAAAGGCGATAGTAGAATAAGGATGAAGAGAGTCTAGGTAACAAATCATCGCTATACTTTCGAAAGCCACGCACTGAAACCTCCTATGCGGTAGTCGAACAGAAAATGTTTTTCAACGATACTTCATCCATGCGAGGCTTGAAGATCAGGCCAAAAGGCTTCTGGTGCGATACTACGCCAGGGGTAAAGGCAGTGTCGTCAATCGGATTGCCAGGGTCTTCTGCCAGTGTGAAGGACCAGAGGATAAGAGCGACAGCAATATACACTGTTCTGAGAAGTGATGGATTTGAGACAAAGCGTTTATCAAGTCATTTTCGACTCACCTGTTAGCAACGTGCAACCCCGGGCATGCACTAAAATATGTTCAGCAGAAAACCAGTGAAATAACAAACTGGATATCTACCGTCTTCCAAAACCAAAAGTGAACAGCTTTGGGTTCTCTTTGATTTCTCCATCTTCTCCGATCCATCGTTGGGGATTGAATACCTCGGGATCGGGGTAGATAGAGGGGTCACGCCCGATGCTCCTGAATCACGAGGTAAGAAATAATTTTAAAAAATCAGACGTGCACTAACCAATGATTTCCGAAGACAGTGGCACCAGCAGGGATGCACATGCCATTCTGTGATAAACTCAGATTTGATCTGTGATTAATTATGATTAATTAGGACATACCCAAATGATATCTTTCGTTGCGCGGTGGGGTAAACCTGGAATGCCATCAGCCAAATGACCTTGAATGTGCATGATTGACTCGCCTATTGGATTAACTGGCCTCCATCGAAGAGCTTCCAGAATGAAGGCTTGCATCTGGACAAGCTGCGACCAGTCCTCAAAGGTGGGAACTGCGGCACAAGGTCAGTCGGTTTTGAACTATGGTGATTTAACTTGCATACTAGTCTCTCGGTCAACGACGGCTTCAAGCTCCTCATGCACACGAGCCTGTAAATGTGGAAAACGCGCAGCAGCCATCAAAACTGTCGAAATCGCGACAGCGGTCTAAGATTCTGCAAGTTAGTTTTGCCTGATCTGATTCTATATCAGTTTCTTGGCTTACCGTATCCGAGCCTGCTCCAATGAGGGACCCAGAGAGATATGCTATCTCTGCATCAGACAGCTGGTTATCCTCTGCGTGTAGAAGGAGATCCTTTGCAACTGAATGAGGGGCGATGTGCATGTTCTGTTGTTCACGATGATGTCAATTCAATGACTACACTATAGATGACGAGTCCGTACCATTTGGGTTTTAACCTGATTTAGCTGGCCGAATAACATGTCATATTCTTCCTGGCTCCACTCTTTCAAGTTTCGCCCATAACCAGGGACATATTTGAGGATGGGGTACTTGTCAACGAGGTATGCACCTGGGACCATCGCGCTCTGAATCCTTGGGATCATCTTTTGCAGCTGTAGTAAATACGGGTCATTGAGCAAAGTAGGGGTTGTTTTCCCATATACGACATTCAAAATCACAGATGCTGAATAGCTATGCGCGAATGCCATTAGCCGAAGTAAGGACACTATGGGGACAGACATACCGCTTGATATGCTGCTGGTGCATTTTCGGTTCGTGCAGTATGTCCAAAATAATGTCACGTGCACGCGCGATCTGTACCGGCTCGTAAGTCTCAGCAGACTTCACTTGGAGGTGCGAATGCGAAGATCTGATGTGATTAGGCTGGTGAGACAATCGGGTTGTCAATCAGTTAATGTGCTGCCTACTTGCGAAATTTGCGGAGCCTCTCGCCAGAGCGAATTTGAACGAAGCGCATTCCTTTCCCAAGGATGTCACCGCCAGCGACTGAACGAGGCCGGTCTGCGAGGAATGAGCCCTGCTTCTCCATGATGTCAATCGCCTCCTGTCAGGGGTGTGAGTGTCCTAGTGGTAATATCCCACAAGATGTCATACCTGGTAACGTCCGACGATGACTAGTACATTTTTTCCATCCTGGAAAGAGATGACAGGTCCATATTCGTCTATCCACTGAGCAATCTTCCTGGGTGGACTGTTGTCGTGAATCAATAATTAATATGCATCGCATGGCTACGACATACTAGTGTCCAGTAGGAGGCTCTGATGGACCAGGGGGTAAGGGTAGTGCATGGGAGCTAGTGATGCGTGAGCGGTAGAAGTAAACGCCCAGTAGACCGAGGATGGCTACCCCAGTCTGCCAGTGCCATACGGAGACAACATCATGCATGGAGGACATGGACGGGGATCCTAAGGCCTATGGTGCCATCTTACTAGAAACCTCCACCCTGGCTTTTGTAGGTAGGGTCACGCCCAACCTGGTAGTAGGCTAAGGAAAGTTCAATTTCAGAAAATAACTGGGATATTACGTACGGACAACCGAAGAATTTCATCCACTACTAAGATACGGTTAGTATGGCCGAGATGAGCCTCGTGCCCACATACTTTGTCATTTAGTGACATCCTGTTAGTACTACCGTGACGCGCCTGACCTGAGCATTCGGGATTCCAAAGCTTCCGACCTTTCATCGGGGTTGACACTCGCGGGGTGCATGCGCCAGTGTGGTCACTTCTGAATCTACAACAACACGTGAATAATTATAGCGTGTTGCATCAAAAAGTAAAACTGCAGTACGAGTTTTTCAATACCCGTGACTCTTGGCACCTTGGCCTTATGAGGTCAAGTGTCGTGAGGCCGGAACACACCCCTTTGGACTATTTCTTTGAAGGCCGCGTTTCTTGCTGGCGAAAGTTATGTCGGTCGCTTTGTGCCGCGAAATGATTATTCCGAGCTTAGCAATTACATAATAAATAATAAATTAATGGGCGCTAAGGACAACCGACGAGCTATTTATACAATCATATCATCTCCGATTAGTGGCTAGGCCTCAGCAGTTCTCGGTCGCCACCGCTTTGCTTTGCCTGGTGCGATATTGCTCAAGATATGGGTATTCAAATTTGTTACATGTGGTCCAATCCATGCGGTTAGACTATGCTGTCGACAGGCATACCCCTTATTGGTGATCGCCCACGTTCCTCGGCTAGCCAAAATGCTCACTGCACAAAGAGTTTAGTGCCGACGGTGAGCGCGTGTACCGTGATTTCGGTCTGTGAGCCGCTGGAAATTGTCATGATTCATCAAAGTATCGAGCAACGGAAAAAATCTGCACAGCTTTGCACATCTTTTCGGTGATGGAATTTGTTTTGTGTTCGACAGAGCCAAGGCTCCTCCCGCAAACGTGGGGTGTTTTCGTGGTCAAGATTATGCGAGCGAACACTGTTTCCTACCGGGGATGTAAGTATCCGAAGGTTGTCGAATCACTCGTGTGCTATAGCAATAATTTGCTCATGTATGGACCATCGAGCTCGTACCCGAGCTTGCGGTAATAATCTCGAGTGCCGACACCTGTGGAGAAGTGAGTGTAAGCTTCCCCCTGCAAGTGAAAAGTCGGACCTGATATGACGGCGAGCTTCACACTCCCATGCTCCTCCCGTGCTATTCGTTCTGCTTCTTCCATGAGCAGCGTACCAAACCCCTGGTGTTGGAACTTTGTCGGGTCGCGCCCATGTACCGGAACGGCCGTACCATACACATGGAGCTCACGGACAATACTTGACCCTCCCTCTGCACCTTCCTTGCGCACAAGCTCAGGCCGAAAAGTGCCCTCCCCGGAACACTTTCGTAGACGAAGAAGCCCAATCAATATGTCTTGCTCTGGGTCCTCGTAAGAAAGGAAGGTCTCCCACCCGCCGTTGGCCGCATAGTCTCGTCTGAGGAGCTCAACAGATTCCGGTCGTACTTTGTGGTGTATCTCGTGTATCTGTATGAATATCAGTATCTGAGCCACATATTTCACGATACCGCACGCACGCCAACTTCGCGATATCGCACGTCTCTGCATTCTGCGCCGAAATCTTTCATTCGGTTGAGTGCCAACTCTCGTAGATTGCCCGAATTTTCACAGCCGCTTGTGACCAGCGGTAATGGAATATCTCTATGACAAACAGTTACATTAGAATGCTGTTGTTTCATGTCGTCTTTACGAGACTAACCTTTGTACACGATATACTCGTGTCCACGGAGGTACGAGCGCCAATATCCGAGCAACAACATCCACCAAGACATTTGGTGTGTAATTCTTGTACTTGCCTGTCCGCCAAAGCTCATACAAGCCTGTCCCTCGAATGACCAGAGTAGGGTATATCTTTAATCCATCACTCCTAAATGCCGGATTCTCAAAATACTCTTTGAACTGCTCAAGATCGCGCTCCAGTCCCACATTTGGGAGATCAGGCATCATATGAGCGACGACTTTGAACCCTGCATCTTTGGCCATGTGGAAGGATTCGGAGACCGCACGCACAGTATGCCCACGATTTGTATCTCGGGCAACGTCCTCGTATACTGATTGGACGCCGATTTCGAGGCGCGTGCAGCCATAACGGAGCATCTGTGATAGATGGGGCCTCAAGCAGTAGTCTGGTCGCGTCTCTATGGTTATCCCAATCGCCTTTGACTTGCTCTGTTCCGAATATCTATACGATGCATAAATATCCTGCCGTCTTGAAACCAAAATAGGACAGCAAATACCGCACTGCTTCATCAACATCGGTGCCCGTGAAGCCAGATAAAGCGTTGTGTAACTGTGCGACGAATTTTGCGCGGTAATCCTCTGGCATGCTCATGAAAGTACCGCCCATGATAATGAACTCGACTTTGTCGACGCTATGACCAAGGGCTTTTAGCTGTTCGACACGACCTCGCGTCTGCTCGTACGGGTCATAGCGCGCACGGATGGCACGCATGCTTGTCGGCTCATAACCGGTGTAACTTTGCGTACTGTAATCAAAATCAGAATCCGGCCCACCTGGGCAATATCTGTCACAGCGATGAGGAACGCAAATAGAAACAACAAAATGCAACGTACACGCAAATGTTCCCCGTCATAGCGATGTGAGGACACCGATGCGGTTTGCACATCACCGCTACCACAGCAATCTATCAGCAGCTGTCAGATCCAACGGATCTTCTGGGAAGTAAAGGGGAACCACATACACCGCTGGCTGTCCTAATAGGTCTTGCACGAAGTTTGGGTAAAAGAGCCTTTTTATATTCGTCCGGTATGGCGCTGATGATATCCACCAGCCTCGGCACGCCCCCGAAGCCATATTTCTTAGAGATCTTTGCGCGGAGTTCATTCAGCGAGACTGTTTGGTTGGAGTCGTGGGCTTTAATTAGTTCTGCGGCGATTCCTGAGGTTACACGAAGGAGGATCTCGGCCTGAGAAGGGCCTTAATGAGATTGTGAGTTGGTGAATGAAAGTGAATGTGTGATGGGTTTACCTTCGGTTTTTGATCCTTGAACCATTTATTGGTGATTGGTCCGGCTGCTCGAAGTTGTGCGTATTCTGCTCCTTTCTTTGTGTTTTCTTGATCGTCGTGCAATCCGATCTTAAAGAATAGCTGGTGAATGTGCAGTCGAGGAAATGCCGATGGCTACCTCGGGTCACGCGTTTGTCACGCACTGTTCCGTTGTCACACTTTGAAGAAATTAACATTGACCCCGACTTATGTTTCGACAATGTCGCTTTTTACGACTGCAAAAGTCACAGATTCGCTCTTATTATCATACTAGGACACATGTCCCAAGAAAAGGCGACAATGGTAAGTTTAATCCCCTGCGCCCACGACGATAAATCCCTATTGATTTCACACCCAGTCGTAGTCGCAATGTCCGGAGGAGTGGATTCCTCCGTCACCGCAAAATTGCTAGCGGACAAAGTAAGCAACGTATGCCATGTGATGCATTAAAATCTGATTTTGTACTAACAGGATTACGACCTATCAGCAGTGTTCATGCGCAATTGGGACACACGCGATGAGTCTGGTTCAGATCATGGATGTGAGTGGGAGAAAGACTGGGAAGATGTCAGACGCGTATGCCGGGTGCTTGATATACCTTGTAAAATGGTATGTTCCATAATTTTACTTTTGCAAGCTTCTAAGTTTGCTTACAGGTGGATCTCTCCCGTGAATACTGGACGCGAGTTTTCGAGCCCTCCTTGAAGTTTTGGGAAAGCGGTATCACGCCGAATCCTGACGTGTGGTGTAATAGGTGAGTTATTTCACTCATGACTGGGTAATTAATTCTTGATGTTAGGTCAGAGAAGTGAAATTTGGCGTATTGCTGGACCGCCTGACCGAGGATCCTGGACTTTCAAACACTCCATGGATTGCAACTGGTACTTGATCCTTTTAACTTGATCCTTAGTCCAATTTGTCATCGGTATGCACGCAGGCCACTACGCAAATAAAGATTGGAAACATCATAACGGCGTTTCGCGACCAAGACTTCTTCGTCCTCGCGACGTTACAAAGGACCAGACATATTATCTATCTTCTATCCCTGAACGTAGCCTTTCCCGCGCTCTTTTTCCTCTAGGATCCATAACAAAGACAGAAGTAAGAGAGCTTGCCGTGAAGTGGAACTTACCGACGGCGGCCAGACAAGAAAGCATGGGTATATGTTTTGTAGGGGAGAAACGCAAATTTCATGACTTCATATGTGAGCTTAGACATCGTGCCTAATATCATCCGCTGAACATTCTAGCTCAGCTCAATATATACCACCTAAACCTGGGCCGATCATCAATCTGGAAACAGGACTCCAGGTGGGCGAACATGCAGGGCTATGGAATTTCACTATTGGACAGGGTGCTAAAGTGAACGGTCTCAAAGAGAAGACCTTTGTGGCGAAGAAAGATATCCCGAGGAACATAATATACGTCGTACCAGGAACGTCAGTAACATCATATCCTCTTTCGAATTATTTATGATTATTGACTTTTAGGGATCATTCAGCGTTATACGCACAATCCCTGATAATCCACGATTGGACATGGATATGGGCTGACAGCCCACCAATAGAGCTCATGCACCCTGGCGGTCTCACAGCACGTATGAAATTCCGACATGTGATGTCTGACATAGGCTGTTCAGTGTACTCGTAAGTCCAGCTTTTATTTTATTGTTCACAATTAGTTGAGGAGCTTAGTGATAATGATTACATTCGCATCGATTTCAATGAGCCACAAAAGGCCGTCGCACCAGGACAGGTTGCAACGGTTTACATTGAAGACTGGTGTTTAGGATGCGGTACAATCATGGAAGTAACCTAGGTACCGCACTCTACCACATGTCATGAAACCACGAGTTCGATAGGTACCCGTACCTGACTTTTAGTCTAACATTTCATGTCTGGTCTAACTCAGAACATTGCGATAAGGTCTTTCGTAAATGGCTGTTGTCTGAATCTCTCCATCAACCATATGACAGCTGCCATTTCGACGATTCCTCTTGCCATCCAAGGCCAACTTGCTGTGGCACCGATGGCTGTGGTTCCACACTCCTCGGGCGTACCTTCCCTCAACATCATCTGCTCTGACGTCAGCGCATCAGATCGCTACATCCTAGCCTTATGAAGCAGTCAAGCATCATGTAGCGTCTATCTTTCTAGAACGTTCTTTCATGGGCGCAGATGTACGCCACAGGTGTGAACATCCTACCTGGACTTACATTTTTCAAAAAAATGAGCACATGGTCTTCGTTTTAGCGGCATTTGGGCGCAGATCCAGGCAGATCTATGATGCAGGAAGCTCTGAAGCTCTGGAGTGCTGATAAGCACAGATTCTTCAACAAGGAACTATCAGATAACTGCTACGCCCTTGATTGACAAGTGCGTGACAGCGCTGGGGTATCCCTCTAGCTAACTCAGAGAGGAGATTCAAAGGGAATGGTCACTATTATTTCGCAAACCAAGGAGGCATTAGAAAAGCCCATCCAACCTGATGCATCTGAACCTATCAATTCATTGCATTAGAAGATACACTGGTTTGACTGATGCTGCCCGAAATAAGCCACGAGATGTCAAAACATAGTACAGCGGCCACGGCGCCTGCTACCCAATGGCGGTCACCACAGACAAAGCATCAAAGCGATAGCTCGTAAGGAGCCATCATTTCTGCAGGACGCTCTTGACTGCATGCATTCGAGAGTGGTTGAGTCCTCGAAGATATGGCACAACGAAATGCTTAGGCATCTGCGTGCGGAGAACCTGTGGCGCAAGATCATGCGCGAAAGGAGCTTGTGCTACCAGCGAGCGCTGTAGTCACCATAGAGAAATAACCTTACGATTCAACAATTACCACTCTTATCAACTACACCAAAACATGCCAATCTTGCTGCATGCACCTGCGCCTTGAATTTCTGACCAAGTTTCCTCGTGTGTCCATCAGAACGACGTCCAAACACCACAGAGATTACTTGCTATCAGTAACATATCAATGCAAGCCTGGGAAGAGATCTCGGGTCGAATGACTAGGATGAGTCCGGGATGTCGTGGTAGTGCCATACGGCTCTGGGTCGAAACGCAGCCACGGCGCCTACTGAGGAAACGCTTGAAAGAAGCGCCGAAGACGTTGCTAAACCGTATGCGGGACACCGCGTGACTACAGCAAGGCCAACATGAGGGTTCAGCAATAGTCAATATCTTACAAAAGATGCAACTTGACCCCTACTCACCATAGCGCATGTAAGTAATTCCTGCTCCCCCAATGCTCCTGCTGACCTAGACCGAACAAGATTGAATGGCGGTCACCACTCACAAAGCATCACCTAGAGCGCCCGGCCAGCCCACACGAAAGGGACAGCTGGTACCTCATGTCAAAATGACACTAAAGGGTCATGAAGAACAGGTGAACGACGTAGCTTTCATCCTCGGTACCCGTCTTCTCGTCAGTGGCTCGAACGACAAGAGTCTTCGGGTGTGGGATCTGGACACGGGAGAACAAGTGGGAAAGCCCTTGTTGGGTCACGATGCTGAAGTACGGAGGATTGCAGCGTCCCCCGATAGGCGCTGGATTGTGAGTGGAGCAGACAACGGAAGCATCCTGGTCTGGGAAGTTGCGACGAATGAGGCAGAGCTCAAAAGAGTGCCCATCTCGTTCAAGGGTCACGAGAACGAGGTTTGGGGCGTCGTATTTGCACCGGACAGCAAGACATTTGCAAGTGCATCAAACGACGAAACAGTATGTGCGTGGAAGAGGGAGACGGGGGAAATAGTCTTCGGGCCACTCAAAGTGGGCAGTGATGCAAACTCGGTGTCGTACTCCCCGGATGGCACAAAACTCGCAGCAGGCACATTCAAACACATCATCGTTTGGAATTTGAAAACGGGAAAAGAGTTGCTGAAAATAGAACAGCGGGCATGGCGAGTCGCATTCACTCCAGATGGTCTTCGTCTCGTCAGTGGAAATATGAATGACATCCGAATCTCCGATGCTACCACCGGAGACATCATCAAACAGTTTGACGCGCATACCGACAACGTTGTATCACTAGTCATTGCTCCAAATGGCACCAAATTCGTCACTACGTCACACGACAAGACAACGCGTTTCTTTGACCTGACCACATTCGAACAAATCGGCGAGCCACTCGAGCATCCTGATTCTGTCTTGGGTCTGGCCTTTTCTGACTCGGAGGACAGCCAGTCCATCGCCACTGGCTGTCAAGACAAGCTCGTTCGAACATGGACAGTTCCTCTGAGCGAAACAGAGCTTCAACAGGTAAGCAAATCCTCACGTCGCGTCATCCTTCATGCTGACCTGCCATATAGTCCACTGAGAAAATTCTCAAGGTATGCATTCACCCCCGTCGTTCTCCACAGTTCCTAACCCACTTATGCAGAAAACCATCATACGCCAACAGCCCTACCCAAGGCGTGCTCCAATACAGACTAGTAGGTTCTTCGATGGCGTAAGTCCATGTGATACGGTTCGTTCGATGCACATCTCACCATCCTTTGATAGTTTGATCCACATTCTTCACCTGGACACAACAGTCGCCCTGCTACCACCACGCGCAACAACAATGGCTTCAAGAACACAATGAATCGTCTCTTTTCTCCCTCCTCCTCTCCCCTGGACCATACTTCTCGCCGGCGCAATATTCCCCTTGTGGACGTCTTCGCAACTCGAGGCAAACATGTAGGTCTCCTGACCGTCGACATCAATCTCGTGGTGCTGATGTTGTCTCGCAGCGCACTGCGAATCGCCACACTGGGGAAAGGGATAAGAAATTGCAGCAACAACGTCCTCCCCGTAAGCAAGCCCACGCCAGTGCCTCAAGCAGCAACACACCACCAGCGGGGACATCCAATGTGGTCGATGGAGCCATTCCAGCAACGTTACAAACCGGAAGTACCAGTGCGTCTGCTGCAATTAACAGGCTCCCTTCCCCATCGGACGTTGAGCATGTTCCAGACGCTACCTGCTTTGCAGTTCTCACAAGTTATTTCCCGCGTTTAACACGCACTACACAAACAAGTCCATCTGCTTCAAGTTCCCGCTAGCTTCCTGTCCCTTCTTTTCGTTGGTGCAAGATCCTTATGCCATTGACGATGCTCACGGTAGACGACTACTAGCTGGAAAAATACCAAGTCGTCACTGATTTTCTCAATTGCATGAATTACTTGTGCCTGCAGAGAAAACAATATATTCGATAGCATTATGCCATGACCAACCTAGTAAATTAATAAGGCACCTATAAAATGATGCATACAAGAAACATGGTGCATTGCATATCCTGATTTCAATATCCCAACATAAGCATAAAGTACTTAAAGTCAAACACCGCTCACGCGGAGAGCAGCACGCAGACTACCACGGAGACATACGGGATATACCGTAGCATCCGAGCACGCGACGAGGAGACTGTGGCATGATAACCGCCGGCTCGCTCTGAAGAAAAGGGATAACCTGAAGACACCGACAGGCTGTCAAGATGCGACAAGAAGTGCAAAGGAGCTGGCCTAGCTGGCCGTGACGTCACCAGCCACAAACCAGTCCCATATATACCAGCTCGCGCAGTCGTAGAGTGCGCGCATAGGATCCGCGGCAGTAGAATAGCTCACGTCATCTAGAACACAGTCAGGCCCGATTGCGTCCCCGCATACTGGCTCTTGACGTCGTCGAGGTCTGTCGTGCCGTCCTGGCTCTTGTAATCGTATCCGCTCATGCTGGCCATGTCAGAAGCACCGGCAGCAGAGGAGAAGGAGCCACGCCTCTGTAAGCGATCTGACTGCGAGAATGCCATGGCAGAACCGCCAATACTTGCGGTGCTTGGCGGTCCAGCATCCTGGGAGATGATAGAGCTGGCGTAGCTACCGTACGCACTGCGCTTTCCAACACCCCCGGAGCCACGGGGTATGCCAGGACCAAATCCACCAGCCGCAGCGAACATGGGAAGCCCAGAAGAATAAGTAGCTTGCGAGCGTAGAGACTGCACGTCAGACGGGATGTATCCGAGAGCATCATGGGTGCGGTAGAAGCTAGTATCGAAGCGACTTGGTGTACCAGACCTGCCTGCACCTCCTGTGTTGGGGATGTAGTCCCGTGCATTTGTCTCGTGGCGACGGAATTGGTCCATGGACTTCACAAGGGAGCGACGAGGTTTGCTGAATTGGATCATGCTTGCCTGCAAGTTGTTCAGCGGGCCCTCGACAAGGGTGTTATTCTCCTTGTAATGCGTAAGAAGATAATGCCACAGTGGGTGCTATAAGAATCGATCAGCCAATTGCAGGATCGATCACCAAAGCAACTTGCCTTGCTGAGAACCTTTGGATTTCCAAGGATGACAACTCCATACTTCGCACGAGTCAGGGCCACGTTCAAACGACGGGGGTCGTTTAAGAAACCGATACCCTGGTGTTCGTTGCTTCTGACACAACTCAAAATGATGTAATCCTTCTCTCGTCCTTGGAAAGCGTCAACACTGGCCACCTCGATATCCTTATACAGCTCCTTCTTGAGAGACCCGTTGAACTGCATATAGTTGACAATATAGGAACGTTGACCCTCATAGGGTGTGACAACGCCGATTTGATTAGGCACGACGCCTGACTTGAAGAACTTGGTAACGATCTTCTCGACGTTGGATGCTTCCGTCCTGTGACCCAAAATGAGCAGGTACAAATAGCAAATGATTACATGGAAAGTACCTATTGAGGAACGAAGTTCCGCTTGAGGATATTTCCTCCTGACCAAGGTTCTGGTAGAAGAACATCGGGGTGTCTGGGGCGGGCCATGGAAAATCGACATTCTTGCGAAGACGCTCAGGAGCAGTGACACCATTTTGTAGCGTGCCCTCATAGAACATGTTCGAGGGGAACTCGGACAAACAAGGGTGCATGCGGTACTGCACTTGCAGGCGAATGGGTCTGTTGCCAAGTACAACCAGACGTTCGAAAAGCGATTGTGTCAGACCAGCGCGTGCCGCTTTCTTGTTCATGATAACTGGTCCAAGCTGCTGATGATCGCCGACGAGGACAACCTGCTTACACCCAAGCACCAGGGGGATCATACATTCTGATTCAGGGTCAGTCAATGAATGATTCACAGGATAAAAGTTCCGCACCTGGCTCAGCAGCTTGCGTAGCTTCGTCGATCAACACCGTCCTAAACTTGAGTTTGTTGAGGCGAGGATCACCAGCACCCACGCACGTGCAGCAGATAACATCCGCAGCACCCAAAATCTCCTTCTCGCATTGCCTGATCAACGTCTTGTATTTCCTCTCATCATTGGAACTCAGTTCTCCCTGCTCGTTCTTGAGCATGATCAACTTCTGCAACTCCACATGAGTTGTGCTATTTGCGACTTGTTGGTGTAGCGTCAAGAACGCGACACTAGAGTCTAGAGCTTCGCGGGATTTGGCGGTAAGACGCACGACCTTCAAACCAGTGGCGTGAATCTTTTCAGTGAGCTGGTCGACAGCCACGTTCGACGGCGCGCAGACGAGAACTTGACCGGGATTCATCTTGGCGAGATGATATACGATTGAAGCAGAAGTCACGGTCTTTCCAGTACCAGGGGGCCCTTGGATCAAACTAATGGGCTTCTGCAGAACACTCTTGACTGCATACATTTGAGAATGGTTGAGCTCCGGAAGACCTGGCGCAGAGAAACGCTTAGGCATCTGCGTGCGTAGAACCTGGGGGGCAAGTTCATGCCCGAGAAGCTTGTGATACTGGCGAGGGGCTTAGTGACTTCATTAAGATATAGAAGAATGAACGTACAATGTAGCCATTAACGCTCTTCTCATCGAGTGCAAACGTCTTCATCGCCAACTGCATCCTATCAAAGCTGGTAGATTTCCAGACAAAATCTGCTGCAAAATTATGGGTGCAATCGGTAGGTACACCCTCGGTCCGTCGCAATTCAAGCCCAATTTCGTCAGAAATGTCTACAAAATCAACATGAGCGGAACATATTGTCTTGTGACATAAAGCTTACTGTTCGGAATCTTGATAACGTGTCCAACCCCGTCCCAAGCTTTGTGCAATTCGCCTTGGTACCTCAACCGTAATTCATCACCCACCGCAAGTCTGACTTCGCCGCTCTCAAGCTTGGGCAAGCCAAACCACGCAACTCTCTTCTGGTTCAGACCAACATCCCATCGGACAGTGATATCAGTCTGAGTCTGACTCTCCTTCAGGCGTTTATCATAATCAGCCTCGATCTTAACGAGAGGTCCGAAAATATTCTGGTACTGATATGCATCCTCGTAGTGGAGAAGGATAGGCTGCGGTTCGTCATCGACACCAGGCTTCTCGAGGTCCTCCAGCGTAGCGTTGGCATTTTCACGCCAGAGATCTTCCAAGCGGTTGATCTGGTTGAATGATATCTGACGAGACCGAAGTTGTTCGGTTTCGGTTGGAGGCTTCACGAGCCATGAAAGGAAAGACCTGTCATCGATCAACGGTGCCCATAGGGAAGCGTTCCAAGACATGTCCTTGTTGACCGTCGCACATGGCTGCCTACATATATGCCATGAATATGAGCCCCAGTGCTAACCTGGTGCAGACTTACCGACATAGAAGTATAACAACAGTGTCGCTCTTTGCGGGGATAAATCCCAACATGAACACGTTCTTGCTACCACAATTATAGCATTCTGGGGTAGTTTCACCGAGTGGGCTCTCGGCATGTAAAATAACCTCCTTGTGTTTTGCGCGCACTAGATGGTTCACGATATGTGAAGCAGAGGTGTTGCCGCGCGAGTTGCAGAACCATTTAGAGCACACAAGGCACTTCACAACCGAGGCTGGCGAGTGGATTCCACAATAGCTGGGTGGAGCCGATACGGATTGAGTCACGTTCCACGAATAATACGTATGAAATTTACCTGCAGGCATGAGGAGGGAGATCTATAGTACCCTCGTCTTTGAGATCATCAAGAACAGCATAAAAATCTTCATCTACACCAGTTCTCGGCGTATGATGGTGGTGCCCTTCGTGTCCATTGTTGTATGAGGATGTTTGAGAGCGATCGTCTACGATGGAAAGGCTTTCTAGGTCGACTGCCGTCCCAGTGTTTGTGGTTGCAGTGTAGACAGAGGAATTATCATCTACGACGCTGATAGCCCCGCCGTATGACGAAGCGGAATCTGTGTATTGAAAGTTGTCGAAGCTGTCCATCATGGTTTGCAGCAAAAGGTTCTTTACGGCTCGCCACCACACTCAGCCTCATAAAACATTTTCCCACGCCCGAATCTTCAAAATGTAAGCGCAGACAAATTACTTCCGCGCAAATGACAGATTCAGCAAGAATCCTTAAACCCGAATACATACAACACAGGATGAATTTTAGTTCTATTGCGACTGATACAAATGTTGGAATACTGCAAATGACAATGATCGAAGTCCCCATCCATACGGACGTCAAGATGCCACAAAATATGTACCGCCAGCCATAACGAAAAGAACCAGATAAAATAAAAAAAGAATGAGCGACTATGGTTTAGGATGCATTACATACAATTAACGCCTTTGCTTCTGGCGTATTCTGGGACGCGTGGGCGTCTCATTGGTGGGTGGTAAGCGTGAAGGAATGCTTTCCGCTGGGTGCGAGATCGCTCTGCTAGAAGGTTCGCCAAGGACTGGGCGATTGCGTTGATGGCCGGAGGGTTTGGAAGGGGGCGCCCACTTTGATGCCCTGATGCCTTCCACTCGCTCCATTGGCACATCCTCGACTTCGACAACTAGCGGCTGACTACTGTCACGCGCACACTCCTGAGGTTCCTCGGGCTCTGCAGACTCCTCAGAAGCTTCAACTTCGAGGTCCTGGTCCATGGCGTCCACATCCGCTTGTTCTATTTCTTCCACCTCGTCTTCCTCCTCAGTGTCGTCATCATAGAAACCACTTGGAGGCTCCCCGATCCATTCATCCTCATCAGTGCCGAAGTCCCACACATCAAGCACTGTAGCAGGATTTCGATTGCTGGCAGCGACACACCAGCGACCCTCGAAGACTACCTGCCAAACGCCTTGGATGCCTGTCAAGAGATCACGGACAACGGAACCATCGCGCACGTTCCACATTTTGAGCGTACCATCCGACCCGCTGAGCACTTTGAACTCGTCGTGTTGGAAGCACGTGATAGCGCCTGTATGGGCAGCAAGGGTGTGGCGCAGTTCTCCAGATTCAGGATCCCATATGCGCAAAGTAGAGTCAGCAGCCGCGGAGACGAGGTGGGAAGGGGAGAGACCAAGTAGGCCGACGAGCGATGTGTGCCCAGTCAATGTATGTTGACACTGCCCTGTTCGTAAGTTCCACACACGAACAGTGCCATCCATGGACCCCGAACAGGCGATCTGCCGGTGGATGTCAAGTACAACGCTGTATACTAGGGGCAAACCTTAGTGACAGAATTTCGAAGCAAACAGGGATACGTACCTTTCTGCGTGTGACCCACAAGTACCCATTTACATTCGCCGGTGACGATGTCCCATATTCTTACAGTGCAGTCATAGCTGCCAGATACAAGGGTACGGCCACGGGCGGCAAGAGCGCGAACCGCGTGGTCATGACCCTCTAGATGCATTTTATGATACGGATTATCATCCGCATCCTCCTGCAAATCAAAGATATGAGAACAAAATAGGAAATGCTATATACAAATCTTACATCGGCTGGGTCAGCCTCAGAGTCATCTGCACCATAGCATCTGTACTCAGGGTCACTGGGACGAGGCAAAGTCCACACACGAAGGGAGTGGTCACGGCTGCCTGTCACAATCACTGACCGCTTTGGCCACTTTTCCTTCGTTATGACGCCGCCCTCGCCTTCGATTTCGATCCACTCTGGCTTGACGATTGCAAGACATCGGACAGTACTCGTATGACCACCAAATATATGCGTACATCGACCAGTTGCGAGATTCCAAATTCGGACGGTGCGGTCAGTCGACCCGCTGACGAGCGTGTCTTTGCAGGCGGCAAGCGCCCACACGCCACCTTCGTGGCCATCCAACGTTTGCAGGAGTTCACCTGTCAAAGGGGAGTACACGTGAATTGAGTGATCATCGGACGCGGATATTATGCGTCCGTGTGAAAGAAGAAGACAAGTGACGACAGAGGAGCCGTGTGCGGGGAAGGATCGATGTTTCGGATTCTCGTTGTCCACCCATCGAGTTCGAGTGAGTTGTCGGGATTTAAAGAGCATCTTATACGGATGAGAGAGGGGAAGAGTTTTGGGAGTAGGGGGGATATCGAGGCGTCGTCTAGCGTAGATCGAGTGCGCAAAAGCTCGCTCTGTAACGCCTCCGAACCAAATCTTGGTACTTTTGAGCAGATCTGACCAAAGTACAGGATCAGAGTCAATGATGGCGCGCCAAGCTTTGGATACTCTGGAGGCACGAACTACAGTAGAATAAGGAAGGAAACTCAGAACATGGGATGCAAGTTCTGGGGGGAGTAAGGTTAAGAAATCACGCGCTAGAGTCGGAGTTAAGATAGAATGTAACGTCCGCAGAACGGGGAGGGGAGAATGCCGTAATAGAGTAAGGAGGAAATGAGATTGTAACGGTTGCGGAAGGTTTGTAAAATGTGACAAAAGAGAGGGAAGTGTGAGAAGTGTCGTTAAGGCGAGATCTGGTTGTAGTGGTGCTTGAGGTTGGGGGGAAGATGCACCGCTTGGAGGAGCAGAAGGCCATATAGGCTGTGGTGGTGGTGACCCATGAGGTGATGGTAACGGAGATGGAGGTGCGGCTGCATTCAAAGTAGTAATTGGCGGAAGATGCGTCGCCCTTGCCTTCTTTCGAGGAGGTGTATGTGTTTCGCGCTCCGTTGTGGGTTCTACACCCTCCATCATATTGTCAGCGCCGTGTGACCTTTTCCTGCCATAGCGCTCAACGGCCTCCGCCAGCCCTACGACCTTGCTTGAACTTCCGGTTGAGTCGGGTCTTATCATCGTCCAGCCCTTGCCACTCGGAATCGGCTCCTCCTCATCCAGATCTCCCTCGCCGTCTGCCCCGTCGCGGAATGTCGCACGAGAGCCATTAGGAAATACAAGGGGGAATCTCTTAATGGATGAAGGAAAATTAGCGTGCAGCAAAGGATACTCTCTAGGGTCCTTTGGTTCAGCCGGAGGTGGTAGGGGTGGCAGCTGTATCGGCGCGTAAGTCGTCGTGGTCGTCGTGGTCGTGACCACCCTGGTTAGCAAGCATACGCGTCAATAATGGCTCAGATAAGCTCAAATAGCGAGTAGAACGTACGTCGTAGTGTTGACCGACGGTGCAAGGACCAGCGACGGGCGCTGCTGGTGGGTCATGACGATGAGCAAGATAGAAGTTGTTATCCTCAAACGTTCCTCGCTGTCACCGAGCCACCCTCCCCCACACAACCAAGTCTGGTCATATTCGAGCGGAGCTTAATTTTAACCTTATCGGCATCTTCTGCCGTGTACCCAAAGCCAACTCGCCTGATCTGCCGTAGTCAAAGCATGCTCCAGTTTTTATATCAAGACAGGCCAAGCCGTCCAAAATCCTCTGTTATCTTGTTACCTTCCAGGTCTTCGGTTCTTTCGATCTCAACTCATGGACCATGGCATATGAGGGCACACGCCAGTCATAATCTGTCAATATTGTACCTTGCGCAGGCCGCCGAGTGGAGAGACACCGAACCATGTCTGGTTTATCACTGCGATCTGATTATTGCCTCTGCGATTGTTACCTCCCCACTCAATGGATATAGCTCAGGACGACTAAGATGCTCTCAAGCGCAAACTCGATGTCCTTACCTCCAACTGTGGTTTCATCATGGACATTTTCTTATCTTATTTTTTTTTGGTTTTTGCTCCTCCAGGTTGGTGACATGTCATTCGGACTCTAAGCAGGAGATTTCGACATCTCGCATCGTGTACGCATTCGCTCCCATTGGTTCCAGATACTCTCCATAAAATGAACGTGGCGACCCTCTTGAAGATCATTACCATGGCTGCCACCACATTCACCAAGCACTGCATTTAATCTAATCTCGATGTGCATGTTATCCACGCCACGCGCTCGCTGATGTCTGATCAATGTCGACATCTATGTGTTACACCACGTCATATAACGGGTCCCGTCCCCTGTTGACATTTTGCCAAGGCCGTGTCAACGATTTACAGACCACAGCCAGCCTCTGAACAAAAGAAGTCAACGAATCCCACTTCTCTTCGCTTCTGCTTCCGCCACATCATGTCACCCCGCACCACATACCCACAATCGACTTTCTAATATCCCAAGCACATTCAAGTTCGCTTCATTTGATCGCACTTTGACAAACGTGCTTGACAACAAAAATCTCATCTGCAGAAATATCAATATCTTGTCGATAATGAGTCTTGCGAACATGAAGACTTACCTTGCCACCTCATCTCACCCATCGTTGCGCGCATCTCATGTTGATTTCTACCATCGCTGAGCGGTCAACACCGGCCCTCTGGCAGTGTCTATGCACCGCGGATCATTTTGTGGCCTCGGGATTCCCCGTATTTTCATGAAAACAAATCTCCAGCGGATTTCGGACGCCTAGTGCCATCAGTTGTGCTTGGCTAACTTCGGTCCCGAATTTCATGGGGATGGTACGTTCCGTTAGACACGGACATTAGATGCTACGGAACACCCTCTATGTCTGTCTGGGTGCACGGATCTCATACAGACCTTGAGGGTGTTCACAACAGCCTACAACAATATTTCTGAAGAGACTAATTAATTTTGCCATTTACACTCAGACATTGGATGCCAAGGAATACCCTCCAAGCCTCTCTCGGCTCCTGCATACTTGGAGCGCCTATGACGAAGCAGTCATCCAGATGAATTTTTTTTTTCGATATTTGCCCAAGAAGCGGCGGCCGATGCGGTGGAACGGTGGAACCAGAAGCCTTCGGAATGCTGTGGCTTTTGTCCAAATGAGTGGGAACCGATAGTAGAAGCATTCGAAGTTCGAACTCATGTGCTGTCATTCGACGTTTGAGTAATCGCTTTAGGACTACTACCATCTATACATGTACTCTATGTTATCACATCTTCCACATCAACGAGCCACACATGTTTCCTTAAGCTAATCTACTTCGGCATCAATGAGCCAACAATGAGCCCAATGAATTGAATGAATGAACTCGTCATTTGCCGTGTGAAAGTTGTGCCTCTGGCGTAGTAGCCTAAAAATGGCAGGACGAGAGCCACGCTCCGTCAACCTTGGGGGAAGGAAGAGGGATGACCCCATTCAATTTTTATTGTAGCGGGGGGACACCAAATTTGAATCTTTGAACGCACAATTAAAATGCCCTCCACAAGCGGTACATATGCCTGCGGGAGTCCTCAAATTTCAAAGGGCAAGGCGGCCGTACTGGAACTACAAAGTTAACTTTGATCAGGTGCGGTAGGTGTACAACAGTTGGTGTAATCGCCCTCAAACTACGAAAGGCATATAAGTCTATTCTTTCTTTAGTACTTCGTTTCGTGGCGCCCGCCCGTCGCAACGGGTATTTTGATAGTGAACTCTGGGTGGATCATCGTGGACTCTACGCTTGAAGGTTCCTGAGTGATGTTGATGCCAATTGGCCGTTCTGTATTGAGTGCTGGCTACGAACGAGATTGCGATAATTTCCTGTGAGGGGTTTATCAACATCACCGCGCCGCGAGAAAAAGCCTGCAATAATGCGAGGGACGAGACATGAGTTAAAATGTCGACCACCACAGCTGGCTGTACCATCCTGCGATGTGACCGTGCTGGATGTCAGATGTGGGACACAAAACATACCAATCCAGCTGCCACCAATCACGTCTGATTTTTTTCAATGCGGTCAAACGGTGGCGCCTAGAAAACTCGCAACGATGGAACATTGTCCAACCAGTGCTTCTCACGATTGAGCATCATTTGCTCCCGCCCAAGCCGATGACGGCTGCTGGAATAGAGTTAGCTCTCTCGGAGATCTCCAAGCTGGATTCAGTGCAGTTCCTAGTGACATGAGTAACGATAGGAGGGGTGTGTTCGCGAAGAGTAGACAAAACCAATTGGAGCACAGGCGCCCGCGATATGATGGCTGAATCTTAGAGTAGACGTCGTTGCCGATCCGAAAATAGGAGGATGAATAATATGCACATGATGAGCACATGGCATAAGAGGATTGACATCCAGGTGAGTGAGTGCCATGCAAACATACGGGAGAATCAATCGACGAATGATAATTAGTACAAAACAATGCGATCGAGTGTTGATGAGGCATCCTGCCAGGTCGTCGAAGATCAGTTTGAATATTAGACCGCCGAGAGATCATATACAAATGATATGTTGCCTGTCCACACTGGCGAACTGTCGAGGATTGAGATATAATTCCAAAGAAAGTGATATTGAGGGCCAGTATTACGTGTGCCGACGTCGATTGGACTCGGAGCGGAACAAAGCGTCCACTTGAAGGAGCATCGACAAGTGGTAGGAACCAATAATCGGGCTTCCTTTTGCGAGCCATCATCGACACGCGGTCAGCTTTGCTGACCTTTCCAGAAAAGGGGTCCCCGAAGCGGGGTGTGGAGTACCAATCACCAGGGAGAGAAAACATACCTCTGACAAAAAAAGACCTTCTCGAAATTGATTGTTCATGGTGAGAACGGTACAGTTGAGGAGTAAGGCAACCCTGACTGAAAGGTGGGGACGGAACCCCGTTGAGGAAAAGGATCGATAGCAAGACTAGTAGGTTCGTTGCGATACGAAGGACGCGGAGAGGCACATTCAATTGACTTGGTTGGAGAGCAAGAAAGGACCGGGGCCTGGTTATGCATGTGTTGTACTCGCTATCGTCGGGGGACACTTTCATCGTACAGGCTGTGCGGCTGTAAGCGATATGCAAGGATTGGCAGATGGGCACGTGCCTTGGTGTAGTGTCCAACTCACGATATATATATATAGCTCTATCTCGAAAAATAGGCAGAAGTGACAACTCGATTGATGGTAAAAATGTGCCAATCGTCTGAAGTTATGACTAAAGATTGGAACTACGTACAAATCTGTGGCATGCTGGTTGCACGATAAGACGCCTTGTCGTCAGGGGAGCGCCAACTGTAGGATATTCTGGAAGGAGGGGTGGGGGTATACGGACATCGAGCTACTTAATTTCCGAGCGTTGTCTATCTTTGTACATAGATAGAGAAGTCTAGGCCGGACCAAGGTCTGAGGGGAGGTCCGAGTTTGTGCACGCAGACAACACAGCTATTCGAAGCCCTTGAGATCGTTCGTGTTTATGACGGCCGTTTGTGACCCTGGGATAACCGCAGGCACCAAGCAGAAGGAAGCAAGGAGCACGCGGATGCATGCGGCTGCCTGAATGATAATTGAAACTCCGAAGATGCGTTGAGGCGAAGCGGTCGCAAAGGGGTGAAGACCAAGAAGCGCTGAGATCTCTCATCGGATTCAGTGTTATTCGCGAATTGTCCTGGGGATTTTAATTCTGCTTTAGACAGAAAAGTTTGCAGGTTTGTAAGTCGACGGTCTTGTCCTCTTCGCGTGGGTTGCGGTCCTTTGATTTTTTTTTTGAGTTGTTACTGAACAACTCCAAATTCATCTAGTAGTACCCTACTTTGGGACATTTGGGTGACTATTCGTTCCTTGTGTGGAACCGTATCACTCCGCTTGAGAGAGTGTGAGCGCATAACAGCGACTTTACGCGTGGGCTAGTCTCCTAGGTGCTCCAGTATTGTCAGTTTCAGTTTCTGGTTTTAAAGTCTTACAAGGTATGCTCCCATCGTATGTTATCTCCCTTTCAAAACATCATGCTTATGCCACTGTCGCCCGTTCCTTGCTATCCGCAGTACTACCTCGACCCTTCAGCAAGGTTTGACTACATCATATCCATGCACCATCAGGATCACGGTATCCCTCAATCCAACATGCCTCCTGCTCGTTCCCCCCAAATCGACCCAGCTTTATCGCTCTACCCCCCTTACTACTCATATCAACAGCCTCAGCAGCATATCAGCCACCACCTTACAGTTCCTCAGAACTTACCTTCACCATCATCACAAGGATCGGACACAATGGGTACACCCCCAAACGACAGCCTGTCTTACTCACCTGGCAATTCAAACGGGAAGAGACCTTCCTCATCCCTCGTCGGTGCGATGGGTGAAAGCAGCAGGAAAAAAGCACGCTCAGAGGACAGCTTAGACGGGCACAGTCCTGCTGCTGACAAGGACGAGCCGAAGCCAAAGACCACCAGGGGTTCACGGTGAGCTTGCTCGCTCCCTTGCACCGCATGAACCGTAACAATGTTGTTTAGCGCTTGTACGGTCTGTCGGCGTCTAAAAATGAAATGCGTTGGTGCTGAACAAGGCCCCCCTTGCAAACGTTGCATTGCTGGAAACCACGAGTGCATATTCGAGGAGTCCAATCGAGGCAAACGGTCCACCAAGTATGTTTCAACTTCATGTATCTTTCACAAATGGCCAACACTCAAAATTAAGTCCAAGAAAACATGAGCTCCTCACTCGCTCGCTAAAGAAGATGGAGAAAACTCTGGACACTGTTCTCAAGTCCATCGGTAACCCGAGTATGGTCTCTGGAATGGTATCAAGATCGCCTTCCCCGACAAGTCAAGCTGCACAAACGCAAGCACTTCTGGCAACACCATCGCCTCCTCCCCAGTCTGCTTATCCACCATCATCAAGTGCCAATGCCTCTGCATCCCCAAAGCTCCATTGTCTTCCCGATAACTCGCTCAATCCACTTGGGCTGCTTGCCGAGGCAAGCTTGGCGAATCGACGTGCCCAGGGCATCTCATCCTCGTTCTCAGCGCGCCCGGCGGACCCCGATCCTGATCACAAGTTGGGCGTGGCTAGTGATAATTATTTTAGGCCAGGTTCGTAGTTGCATTTTCGCACGTTGTCTATTTGGCAAATTGGCAACGTTCCAGGCCCGATGACAATACTCCCCCTGCGACGCTTGTATATCGAACGGCAAATTCAGCCCGAGATGCTGAGCTTCGTTAGTACCGAGCAAGTGGTCGCCCTATTTGATATGTGAGTTTTGTGTGTCATACATCTTAATCCCGATCTGATCGGCTGCTAGCTTTTTTGACCATCTAAACGTCCGTACTATGTGCTATAACGCCATGTGATGCCATATCTAAATACTCTTTGCAGGTCCACTGCGAGCTCTTTGATAGAGTTCCACACGCCCTCGCTTGTCTGTTCCCGCTCCCCATTTTTACTGACAACCAGTAAGTTTACAACCCATCATATGCTCAATGACTTATCTTTCGCAGTTTGTGCGATATCGTCAAAGTTTTACACCCAGCGACCGGAACTTCACCAGCAACTTGCAGAGCTTGCACAGAAACTCGCGTTTAGCGTACCCGCCAAAGGTTATAAATCCCTTGAAATCGTGCAGGCGTATCTCCTCCTCACGCTTTGGGGATGCGGGGCCGTAGAGCGTTATGAGTACGACAAGACTTGGTTATTACTGGGAATGGCCATTAGGTTTGTATCATTTCATTTCGTCGACAGTGTTTACTCAGTGACGTCTGTTATCAGGATGGCGACAGACCTGAACCTGCATCGGAAGACAACGATGACCAGGCAAGATACACCAGAAGGTCGGGCTCGGGATAAAGAAGTCCACAACCGTGAGCGAACGTGGCTCTTGTGCTTTGCCCTCGACAGAAGCGTGAGTTCTCAAATGGGAAAGCCTCATTCTATCAAAGAGGAGTAAGTTGATATCAATTTTATTTTACATATCTAATAATTGTATCTACCAGCTTTGTAATCCGCAATGCACTGCAGTGGTTGAAGTCTCCCGTTGGACAACCAGGTGACACTGCTTTAGCAGCATGCGTCGTGCGTATTCATTTATCGTGATTTTGATGCATAGTCTGATCTCATCATCTACCAGGAATTACAGCGGATTGTATCTAGGAGCCTAGACTTCTTGTACTCGGGCACTAATACCCCGTCCGGTTTACAGACCGACTGCGATTACTTGATCATCATTAAAACGATCGAGACCCAGATACTTGCATGGCAACATGAATGGACGACTACTCGACCTTTGCCGACTTGTAAGATAACTTAATTTGAGGAATCATCTATATCGTGCTCATCATTTGCTTAGCCGATCAAGTTATACTTTCGCAATTCCAAACCGCGATGAAGTTTTACTTCCACTACTACATGTTAGTCGTGAACTCTTTTGGGCTGCAAAACGCCATGGAGCGTTCGGCGGTGGATATCGGCCACTTCTTCTCGCGGTGTTATACCTCGGCCACGGCTGTAGCTATTGTTGCGCGAGACGAGCTTGCGCCGATGGGTATGCTGAAGTATTCACCGGATTCACATTTCGTATACATTTCTTACGCGGTACTCAGTTTGCTCAAGGTATTTTGGTATTGTCGTCTGTCACCCGTCATGATCCTAACACAGATCTCCAGCTTATCCGCTCGGAGTTCCAGCAGTTCATCGAGAATGAGCAGAACATCATCGACCTCGTCAAGGACGTTGCAAACGTTCTCGCAGATGTCGCCGTGAACTCTCATCATGCCCCAGCACTGTACAGCACATTCCTGCGGGCATTAATCACCGCTCGCACAGATTCACCACAAGACTCTGAAGAGGTGTCATCTGGGGACCAGTCTGACAACATGAGCCATGGCGACATGGCTAACAACATGAACAATTCCGCGCTCTTCGGTGGTAACCCAGCGATGGGAATGAATGGCGTAAATGGCATGAGCGATTATTCGTTCGCGAGTGAAATGGGTCCTGTCGCGGATATTTCGACTTTCCCTCCCACTATGGCTGATATGCCATCTTCTGACGAACATATGGGTATGCTTTCTATGGAGAACATACTCAGCAATGGATTCTGGGATAGCGTATTGGTGCCTGGTAAGCGATTATTAAGAAAACTACTTCCGACTGGCCTTCCTGACGCATTTTGAAACAGGCTATTCAGACACTATGGAAGGCCTTAGCGGCGGCTTCGTGTTTGGGGCTGGAGGCAGTGGACTAATTACCCCTGGTTGGCTTCCCTCCCCCATTCCATCCGGCCAGAATACCCCAATGCGACAATCAACCATGGACTTCACCCAACACAATCTAGTCTCCGCATTTCAACAGAGAAAGTAATTTATATAAATGATGCGCTTCATGTTCACGTTCATGTTTCACCTTTTTGTCATATATGTTGTTGTTGTCGTCGTTGTCATATGGTCTACGTACATATTGGTCATTTGTTATCATTGATGGATCCCCTTCGAGGTCGTTGTGCTTTGTTTTATCGCATTTATTCCCCCATGACGATGTATTGTATTTTTTTTTGCAATGGGCACTAGGTTTTTTGAAATCAGTGATTGAGCTTCATCATGATACCCACGGACGCCCGTGGGACAATGTTTTGTTTCGTCTTCAGCTCAAGAATGCAGCTGGCGACCCAACAATCGCCTTAGATCACGGCTGCGATGTGCTTTTTCACCCAATTCCAAACATCGATCACGGTGCACGCTGTTTTTGCGAGTAGACAATCAGGTTCCAATGTTTGACGTTTAGGATTCAAAGCTTCAACCACTGGCGATTTTTCATCACGGAGAGATGCCTTAGCCAGGTATGCGCTTCTTTAATGAAGCTCTTTGACATGGCGCCGTACTTGTCAGTTGGTGCAAGATTCATGTAATGCTGCACGAGACTTTAGACCAACTGACAAGCTTGCGCAAACGACATCCGTCAAATGAAGTACAATCAGATGCTCCATTAACATCGATCGTTGTCTTTGAAGTATTTGACAATCCAACAGCACCGGGAGACGTGTCACAGGCTGGTGACGGGACAGACTACAACGCAGTCACCTGAATCTATGACATTCGCCTGTGTGCCAACATTGGCAGACGCGACAGCCTGAGCACACGAACGTTCAATGCCGGTAGACCACTGCACCTGATTTCAGGTCCGTCTCGCCACGTTCAAGTTATGTCTTTAAGAACCTTACTACTCATCGGATACTTTTTCAGCCACCCGGCAAGATGCTCGACGTTCTATTGGTACGCAACTCGATCGGAGTCCAATGTGTATGGAGGAGGGGCAGTGCTTAGGCAGTGCAATTCGCGCGGGCACACAAGTTAGTAATCTAATCGATGATCTATGAATGGTCAAGGATTGAAGCGAGCACGAAGATTGCCATGAAGGTTATTATTGAACAGTTGAAGACATCGATGTCTGAACAACACCAATGCATTCTTTGCGGAAATCGGAACCACCTCAACGTCACAGTCGTTCGCTCAATTGATTGGTTCTCTCCCAGGCCCTAACAGCGCGTAACTACCAACAGTCGAGGATGCAAACCACAATTTCAGATCTCGGTCTCTCAGGAACCGCGCATACACGGGCGAAGGAGGGCACTATGTCACTGTGATAACGTTGGACTCCAACCACGCGACCGTCTTAGGGATCCATCTTCCTCAAATTTTGCTCGCAGATTTCAAATTGTACGTGTATCATGAAATTCCGGAGTGATATTATCTGAGAAATCTACCCCGGTACCTGCCGCTCTCAGTTTATGTGAGACCCCGGTTGGTCAACAACCCAAACTACCCTGCGTTCTTCACTGGTAACTCAACAATGGGCATTAATGGCACTTATGGCATGAACCATTATTCATTCGCAATTGTGATGAATCCTGTTGCGGATATCTCGATTTTCTTTCCCAATATGGGTGTTCTTCTCCGTTTTTCGAGGAATATACGGAATGCTTTCTATGGAGAAAACCCTAAGCATAGGGTGTGCGGGCATCTGGTAAGCGAACACCAAGCAGGGGTGCCCCGATTGGCCTTTCTGATGTATCTTGTAGGTTGTTCAGACAACAGAAGACCTGATGGGTACCTTCGTGTCCGAGGTTGGAGGCGGTGGGCTTATCACTTCCAGTTACCTCTCCTCCACACCTCCCAGCCAACGTCATAATCATCAACCATAGGCTTTTACTCATTGATATCTAGACCCCGTTTTCCAACAGCGGAAGAGCTGAGTGATGGACGTGCATCATGCCACAACGTTGTCGCGTATGATGTTTTTGATATCGTTTTGCCGAAATATCTTGACATGTGTTCTAGGTGACCGTTATGACGGAAGTCATTGTGGAGTATGTCTTTCCCCTTCTCCGTGTCTTGTTTCACCACATTGTATGGAGACACGAGGTGCTGACTAGAACCTCTGTCCCTACTCCAAGTCCAAGATGCCTGAGGACTTTGCAAGTTTGACTGCATAGATTTTCAGGCAGTACATTGGCCAGAATACGCAAGACCATGCATCGAGCCTCACCGGCACGCTGCACGATAGACCAGGTTAGTAAGTCTCTGCAGATGAGAAACTGAGCCTAGCATCAAGGTTTGACAGGCCGCAGCCTATGTTTGGCACACCTTACGGCATACCCTTCGAAGACTTGTAAGTACCTTGTCCCTACTTGGATATACCATAGCCCTGAGATAGAACAGTGAATGAGAAGGAAGGCATTAATATCAAAAAGCGTGTGTGATCCTGTCACAGTAAGTACTGGAAACGGCCAGGACTTGCTACCGGCCTCAACCTGATCTTTGCAGGAGTATCCCATCAATGTTTGCGTAAGATTATTGCGGTGACTGATTACATTTTGCAGTTTTCGGGCACGAAATAGACGTATTAGTCTCAAACGTGCGTAGACCTCATAAACCATCGTGCATGTCTACTTGATTAATAACTTGGTGATTTTTTGTGGTTTAGCAAGTTATGATTCGTCACTGGATTTTGACAAATTGCCTCTGGACAACGAAAAAACAGAGTTGAACGATCTATCACTAGGAGAACGTGAACGAGTATATCAGAAACACTTCCAAGAATAACGACATTTGTCATTTTTTGGAGGCGCCCGACTCGCGATATATATCCAAATGCGGAGTACTACACTATACAGAAGGGCATGAACTGCTCGAAACTGTCTTTCGTCGTACATGATACTGACTCCGTGCTTGCCAATCAGAGGTCCTATTCTTGACGAGTTTTTATTTACATGGGTGAATAACTGACGCGATTTGCTGTGGGTCCAACTTGAAGCAGGCTCCGTCGACACACCTGGTTCTTTAGCAATACCTCAGGGGGGCTGTCATGGTAACAGGCATACTCAGTATGAGTGATTATGCGAAATTACTACCCGCTTGACGAATGAAGGTGGGTCCGTATACTCTCCAAATGTCGCCTCCCAATGATAGACACGACAGCGCGGGTCCTGCCAGGGCATTGTCGGGCTGTGGATACATTCAACGACCCAGCCTGCGTTCTGGAGTCCCACCGGACGATAGGGATCTTAGGCCCATCAGGTCATAGTCTTGCGCCTCAGCAAATTTCCTTTGCGGAACATGTACGGCGACTACTACTCAAGACACCAGTGTCAAACGATGCATTTCCCAATCGGATGTGAGCCGAAAGACACGAATCTCTGATCAATATTAACTGCTAGTTGTTTCCAGAAAGTGCTTTGAAGTGCCATAATATTAATGGTTATTTGACGATAACGATACAGTATTTAGATGTGCGCATGTAAGTATTAATAGGCAACAGAGTACAGAGTACAGAGTTGATATGCGACTCACGAGAACGTGGGTGCTGGCCTCTCTTCATTCTGGCACTGTTTAGCAACTTCGCGGAGTTGTAAATTCAAGTTCTAGGTTCTTCCATCAGAAGTTACGAGGCAAGGCTGTAAATATCTTCTGGTGAGTTCACAGAATACGAGTCTGCGAATCGTTGGAGATATCTCACAAGGAACGATAGCATTCAATGTCCATCTTTGCCTGGCTCGGTACCACGAAGGTCAGGAGGCTCCGTCGAGTCACTCACGCATCCCGGATCTCCATGTTGACATGTGACTTGACCCAAACATAATATCACCGCGTATCCTCCTGGAAAAACGACATCCATAATCCATCGTAGGAATCCCGAGCCTGAGGCAATATTCGAGGCCACTTCTTCTGTTCATGCGTGCTTGTTGTTCAGTATTTCCGCACCATCGTCGCGTCCCACTGTCATCGCGTCTCATTTCG
The DNA here is from genome assembly GCA_011800875.2 of Suillus brevipes Sb2. NCBI lineage: Eukaryota > Fungi > Basidiomycota > Agaricomycetes > Boletales > Suillaceae > Suillus > Suillus brevipes. Next base: position 169,713 of record JRHT02000055.1, on the reverse strand, counting down.
CGTACGCTGGTTAATTCACAGCGGTGGGTGAGAAATCACAAACGTGGCGCTGCACTTCAAGACTTTTTGGGCGTTGATAATTATAACGTGCGTTTTGATACGAGCCCTATGAGTTGCGCTCATCCAAAAATGAAGGCCGGATGTGGCTGTAGTCTGCAGGGCTACACTTCCCTTTACATTTTTTAGTTGAAACCGGTGACCCATCAGTGTGAACGTTGTCAGAAGAGAATCAAACTACATACGAGTGTTACCGGGCAAGTCCACTGTGGAGCTTCGTCAACGAGGAGCATGCCAGTTTTTTCGGCACAGGTAATTTGATGAACCCCTGTCTTAAGGTCTTCTGATTGTGTTGGACTCGTGATATCGATCTTTGCTATCGTATGACAGCGAATGGCTGCGCTGGTACTACAGTTCCTCCGCTGGGCGCATCCGCTGATCGGGACGATCGTCGAGATGTGTACTATTTCAAATGCCATGGGCTAATCTTGGTGCGTAGACTGTCCATGAGGAGAAAACCATGTTTCCATACTGGTACAGGGGGGACGGGGGGCCGGTTGATTGCACCTGCTGTCGTGCCTTTTAGACGCCTCTAGTCATCCACGACTCGGACTCCTGCGCTAGTGTCCAACTTATGCCTGGTATTAGTGGGTCCAGCTGTGTTCCCAGTGGGTTCTCCTGCGAGCTCAGAGTTGCTCTTCCGCAGGACTCGGTACAAGTCATGGTGTGTGAAAAGTCTTCTCCCTCTATTCTGGTCGCCATGCTGGGAGATATCGGAACGGTGATGGGCGAAAGCATGTGAGTGCAAGGGAAAGAGAAGTGTGTCTGTGTTTCATATTAGCACTGAGCTATGTGTACCGCAACGGCTCTGCTGTATCCTGACGGTGTTCTTGGTGATAAAATATTAATGAAAAGGACAGTGATCGTAATCAGATTGGGAAGTCATTGTTCGATGCTTACGGCGGTCATCATTCTAACTCCTGATAACATGCCACAGCCTGTGCGGATATGATTCTGCTCTCACAGACCAAGGTCGACTGATTGGGAAACTGGGTAGTCGAGTAGCAGATGCGTGTGTCAACTGAAGCCGTGCAGCTGCGGAACTAAACTTACCAAAGGATTGAAAGAAAGCGGCAGCACCTGGTGGATCCGAGTGCTTTGCACTGGAACTCCCACAGGATCGCTAAGCCTGCTACATGGGTCGATGGCCTGCTCTCCCTTCTCAGAAAGCTGATTTGAACATACATGGCAATTGTCTTGGCTCAGGGGATCTGCCTCGCTGCAAACACGTTCTTGATGCCAAACCCGACGAGAGCGTGATAATTTCCCGATAATCTGCAAAATTTCTTACTGGACGGAACGGAAATAAGTCGCTTGCAGAAGTCTAATCATGGCGAGCAAATCTCTCGCAAACCCAGCTGGGATAGCAAGATCCCAGCCTCTACTGGTGCTTCATCGCTTCCCGTAACTGGCACGGGATCTGATGATTCAGTCAGGTTCGCAGCCTCATTATATAAAACCAGCGGCGCACTAGTAGCCTTTCCTTTCTTTTGCCTTGGTGTTCATTAACTCGACCTTTTCCTCTGCGCAGAGTTATCTGGTTGGTGACACTTTGGTGCTCACGACCTCTTCATGACTGAGTACACATCTTCACCAGAGGCCGTTCAGGTCTTTCGAAACTCTCGGGAACGTACCGAGCACTGGGTGCGTTCGCACTCGCCATTCCATTCCCAGTTCTATTCCCCCGAAAGTCCTCCATCTGTCGCCAGTGACATAGATATCGACGACCGCGCCTCAGACAACGGGAGTTCCCATTCCTTGCCTCCGAAGATGATGTTGAAATATGGGGACGGACGAGACGTTCCTATCTCCCACTGGCACTATGACAATGGTGGCTCTCACAAAGGAAGCAGCCATACAGGTAGTTCCAGTTCTCATCCCCATCCTCAACACAGCCATCACCATCGTCCCCATGACCGCTCGAGGTCTGCTGCTGATGCATATCCTGTGCGGGGTCCACGCCACCCTGAGCACACAGGGTATCATCACTCCTCAGCACGAAATGCACATCGTGCAGTACCTGAAGATTTGGAACCTGAAGAAATTCAGATCCTTCCCTCTGACCCACACGCCACTCCTTATGACTCAAGGAACGAAAAGTATCGGCCGCGTAGAGCTTCAGAACCTTACCGGCCCGAACCCTTGCAATCCCCGCCCCACAAAAATGCTGTAGAAATCCTTGCAACACCCTTGCCACGCCACGCTCCGAGCCATCACGGTACTGCTGCCCCGCCAGTCACCTACTCGCATTCACAACCCATTCCCCGACAATACGAGCAACACCATCCCGCGCATTCGCATTCACGAAATCGGCCCCCGCCTTCGATCGTGTATGCACCCGGTTCTCACCACGCTACCGATCATTATGCTCCACCAACAATTGTGTATGCCCCAACTAAGGCACCAGGCATGACGTACACAGTGTCTGCGCCCACGGGTTCAGGGTTTCCGCAATACCCGCGTATCACTCCTGCCCCATACCCCACCGTCCACAGTCATCTCGCGTCTATCCATGAAGAGGGGCGGTATGGAATGAGAGGCTCCCTTTCAAGGCAAGATCGGCCAAGAGCACCCTCCCCAATAAGCGAGGTGGGTAGTTGCGAGTCGGGCAGCACCTACTACGTTATACCCACTCCTGGCCAGAAAGTGAAGGTTCTTGTAAGTCGCCAGCAAAGTGCTTATCTCTCTTTGTCATAACTGCGTTTCATTTGGCTGACTTTTGCTGTTAGCCCGGACCCGCACCTTCCCTCTACACGGCCACGTCGACCACTAAATCGCCCTCGTCTCCTCAATCTGGCAGCACGGGATTCAAGAAACCGTTTTTCAGCAGGCTTTTGAGCTTTGCGTCTGATCTATCAAAAGTATCCAAAGCTCCAAAACTCTCTTCAAAGACCAAGTTACAACGACGACATTCTTTAGATATATCCACGGGCGGCCATATACGACAACGGTCGTGATATTTACACGAATTTTGGATAATGATTTTCAAAGGTTTTTGCATTAGACGCTCTACTGTTTTTCATTTGACTTGGTTGGATAGACTTCGGATACACTCTATGCATTCATATGTACGCATATGCATTGCCCTCGCATTGTACGATACTGGCAGCACTGTAGCGCTAATTTTCCACTCGTTTTTCTTTTTTTTTTCTCCCGGCGTTATGTTCGTACCGTAACCTCATTTTTCATCCACCAGTCATGTAACCCCTGCATGACTTCTAGCAGGGTCGCCGCAATAATGACACGTCGTTACATTTGAATCTGACATCAACGTGATACCAGACTTGTGAATATCTTGAATACACATGCCATTCATTAATAAACAAACTTCCGCCTCTTCGAAGCACGAGGAAACAGTTAAATGAATTGCCATCTCGCAAACTTTCTTTGACATATCACTGGGCCATAACTAATGACACCCAGGTGACCCCCCCACCCTTTTTCACACTGGACTCTATTCAGTGCTTGATTTGTCTGATCAGGATCCGATCGTGATCATGTGCGAGGGACATGAGGGGATATTTGCTGTTAAATTTCATTGTTTCATGAAGGTCTAGATGGCGTTGTCGAGGCTATCGTCGAGAAGTGCTATTACAAGCATCGATGACGTTCGCCCTGAGGTTTCATACCAGAGATGAATCATGACAGGTGGTGCGGATAAGGGTTGTTTCCTCGGACGTTCGGAATGTCCGCCGCAAAAATCAAGCCATGCAGGGATGGATAGATCCTTCCGAATACGAGCTCAATGTGCGATTTGCCACAAGCGTGTGGGGAGATAGAACTGCTCTGCGAAATGAGCGGGCCACGGAGTGTTCGAGATAAGACAGCGAAAGCATAGTGGTACATGGAGCAAGAAATATGAGAACGCCGTTGATATCCGTTGTATGTGGATTCACTTGCACCGGGGATTGATCGAGAAAACTTGGATGCTTATTCCTCCAAGCGGGACCCAGAATTTAGTGCTTGTTACTCGTGCTGATCGTGCTGTGTTGAGCTGGAGAACTTCAAAGTCGTCGAGGCCAATTGTAATGCATCCCACATCATTGGTTAAAACGGCTCTTCGAATCCGAAATAGTTTATAGGTGGTCTGGTCCATAATGTAGCAACGTGCGGAACGTATGCAAAACAATCGGCAGTGCGAGACGTAGAACTCTTCGGCGTACCGCCTCTATCGAGCTGTGAACAACCTTCACACTAGCTCGAGTTCCTTGGCAGATCGTGACAGTCGCATGTGGTATTTGGACGATCAAACGAAGCGTTGAGGACTATGTATAACGCAGTGCACAACGCTCAGGGGCTCGAGAACCAATGGCTTCGTTCTGAGCCGTGATGTAATTTACGCGGACCTAAAAACCGTGCTTGCTGAGGTGTCAGCGTCACAGGAAATACAAAAGATTTTGATTCCGACTCACTGGTACTACTACTCTTCTATGCCACGAGTTTCCAACTGCTTTTCAAAGCTGTTGGGATAGTGGCTGCACTTATTAAATGACGTATGGTCAGACACGTTGGCTCTCATATGCTGAGACTATGCTTTCCGCCACAATTTCTTTGTGGCGTCGTGTCGGTCCCGGGTAGAGCCAACCAATCTCTGTGTCAATGCACACCGCTCTACACTGAATAGAGACTGCCCTCGTAAACACAAAATCAAGGTCAGAGAAGATCATTCAGGACAAAAAGTCGACCAGTTGAAACGGGTGCATTGCCCCTTTTAGCACGGAAACCTAAAAAAAAAAAAGGGCGTACTTCTGTTCTGCGTCCTGGCAGTGAATCTTTCCTGGCATCCTGTGCTCTGCATTCTAATGGCACAGTGTCGCGTCTTAGCATGGTCAGTGTACTGTGTCCAAACGGCTTGGAGTGGGCAGAAAAGCAAGCTGCCCGCGGTGATGAGTTTGCATATTTTCCTCGGTCCGGTGGTGAGGGTAAATGACAGAATCGGTCTCCCACGCTGACCCATTCACCTATCATCACATGGGTACCAATAATCGAGCATCAGTTGAGTACATATGTAATTATCTGTCTTCAGCTCTCACCCCTCTTCGTCCAATTAACCATGACCGTCTCGAAGGACCTCAACTTCTGTTTCCCAGTGCGGGAGTTATCGAATGAACGCGTCAAGATGACTCCTTTCAAGGAAAGCCAATTATCGTCAGATAACAATAATCAACTTAAACTGACCGACTTGCCACAGGCATCGATTCATTCGTCTCCGTTTATTTCCATCGTATCAGCTCGCCCGGAGCTGTGGGCACACATGCCTACGGGCCCATTCCAAACTGTGCAAGATTTTGACACCAATTTTCTCGAGGCCGTAGTCCATCGTGACCCAGGAATGGTGTTATTTGCCATCATAGATAAAACAAAACCACCCTCGGGAGCAGATGGGGAAGGCGAACTGGCAGGGATGATGTCTTATACGGGCTCTTCTTCTGTGAATCTGTGCACAGAAATTGGATTTATCATCATTCTTCCCCAATATCAAAGGACACACGTCAATTCCAATGCTGTTGGGCTTCTTTTGCAGTATGCGCTGGAAGTGCCATCCCAAGGCGGTCTGGGGTTGCGAAGGGTTCAGTGGCAATGCAGTTCTGTGAACGCCCCTTCCATTCGTGCTGCCGAAAGACTGGGTTTCACGAAGGAGGGAATTTTGAAATGGCATCGTGTATTTCAGGGAGGCAAGGACAGAAGTAAAGTACACAGTGGTCGCGAGTTTCCTCGGGGTAGTCTTGGCGAACAAGATTATGGAAGGGATACTGTTGTTCTCAGTCATTGTTGGGACGATTGGGAGCAAGGAGGGAGAGAGAAGATACAAGCAATAATGGACAGACAGCATGTAAGTTACTAGACTTTCATGGCTACTCGCACTCATGAATCCATCTAGTGAAACTCTTTATAATTTACCTGGCACCGCGGACGATAGACCCGAGAGCTACATGGTACCCTGGACTTGGCATAAGGATAAATATCATGGGCGGGTATCAATATGTGAGTTGTAAAATCTAGTTTCGAGTCATGTCCATTGTGGTGCACTAAGTACCCTGCAAGAAATTCTCTAGTCCATGCTAAAGGTGTTGGAAGCTGTATCAGTGTTATGTCTGCGGTGGTTTCTGATAACGGTCGGAGTCTCTAATGAGAAAGAGTAACGACGCAGCCGCGATCACGATCGCCTGCGACACGTTGAACAGATATACATTATGCACGGTGATCTGCAAAGAAAGCTTACCGCATGGATATAGAACATCAACATTGGTTGACTCGAGATCGTGCTGCATTAATTAAGGAAGTAAGGATACAGGGTGGCACAGAAAACCAATCGACTCACGCAGTAAAAATGCTGCCCATGACAAGAGGAGAGAGAAATGCTCCAATGCTTGACATCATTTCGAAAGCAGCTAGTACCTCTCCTATCCAACGCGATCCATGAGTTGTCAATCAGATTTTCGCAGGTTCAAAATGCGTACCTTGCTTTAAAGGATCGACCGATGACACCACGAGACTTCGAATGATGGGAGCATGTGCTGCGCTGAACCCGACAACGGTCACGGCTTCACAGAACATTAATGCACATGTCACCGTCTTGTAGCGTCACCTCGCACCTATGAGATGTGAAACATGAGTCGTCGTTGCAGACGCCAATATATAGGAAACAGCATTGATGATACAGGAGACGAAGGCGATATGGACATCGAGAAGGTCTGTCGACGGAGCTACAGCGGTGTCATCGCTAGGGTCCCGTTCAAATTGGTCTTCGGGGAGAGCAACCTTCCTGGCGTAAATCGGACGCAATACACGAATCAGAGAGGGTGTCGTGTAAGTAAGAGTGAATACAGCGCTCAAGCTCAGTATCGTTAACACGATTCCAGTCTAAATGATACATAAGTGTAGAGCTCTAGTCATCGATGTTCAACCCACCTGAGCAGCGTTGTAGCTGTATTTCGTTGTGTACAACAACAAAAGGGATGCCGGCGCATACGAGCTCGCAAGCATTGCGATAGTGATATGAATTGCGCAATACACAACTCGCCAGTTCTTTCTTCCGTCTGCCTTGCGGACAGGAATAAGCTGTTTCAAAGGTTCGAACGCAATAGCTATCGTAGATATGAGGCGGCTCGATAGATTTCGACGAGCGCTCGCATCTACATTCTGCTGAGCGAGGCGCTGGCGGCGCAGTTCATCGCGTTTCTCCTCTGGAAATGATTCGGGGAGGAAAGCTAAGACATAGACGAATATTGCCCCGAGGACAAAAATTGAGATATAATACACAATTAGCGGGTCATCAGTTTGGGTGGTGACGAGTCCACCAATGGCAAAGGAGAATGCCTGGCCTGCACATACAGATCAAGGACGATTGTATCGATACAGAGGATGGTGCTCACCTAGTGTAGCCCATCCGTTAATGGCACTCAAAACGGGTGTTCTTGAGCATCGGTCAGTCCAAAAAGAATTGAGTACTACAGTAGCACATTACCTATCCTCAGCACTGGAGATGTCGACGGTGTAAATGTTCGCAATGAACGTCATAGTCAGAATACCACTGAACATTTGCAGTGATAGGAAGGCGATCAGACCGCCTGCTTCTAGCCATCCAGACAGGTACTGGGAACAGATCATAAGAAAATATCCCAAAAAGCTAACGGCAATTGTGCCAAGGATAACTGGTTTTCTTCCGACTCTGGAGCTAATATGGCTGATCACACTGCATGCGATCATGGCTATTGGACATCAGGTTAGGCATAGAATTCAGTATCGGCCGCACCTCCAAGCCCATCGCCAATTAGAATGGCTGAAATGACTGCGGCGTATGTTTTCTCCACCTCTGGAACTGCGCATAGTTCCTTAGGTATCTCCCCGTCTGGTGGCAAGTTGCCATTTGATGAAAGCCACAACCGACAGATGACCGATTGGATAACCCCCAATAATGTCGTTGTAGGAAGTGTGGAAGTAAGTCGTGTCGCAACAGCTAGCGGAATTAGAAGTGTTAATGGGGAAAATTGACGTCCACTGCTTAATGTGTCCTGGCGCTGTGGAAGGAGCGGGGCACGCTCAGAGGACAGCTTGGTCCGCGATGCGTCTTGAATGCTTTCCATGGAAGTTAAGACCAGTCTTCGAATTGAATAAAGTAGTACCAGCGAGTCCGATGGCTGAGCGCTGAGCCAGACAGGTCGTACTATATAAAGTTGTTACTGACTTTTAGGCTAACGTACGTTACGTTGAAACAACGTAACACGCATGCAACGTTGTACCCACGTCCATGCTGTACAACTCGTGTATTTGCAGCATGTTGGAAACTATGTATAGGTTTGATCGTGTGAGAGTTCAAGGACTGTGGGGGAAGGAAGGGATACTCCTACCTAGTCAAACCGCAAATCCGATCGAGAGCTGGGGCCACTTGCGGGAGGCTTCTCTGCCTTGCTCTTGTATTTCCTCGAAACACTTTTCATGTCTTGTCGCGTTTGAGAGCCAGTTCAGCAGTCGAGGTTTCCTAGTTGCGCAGTCAAGAATTCATGTCCGACTCGGAGCTTCCTGCTACTCAGGACGCCGTTATGATCAGGAAGTTGGGCTCGCGGTGCAGTCATTTCGGACCAAGTTGTTGGCGAAGGCCAGGAACTGTTGACTTTTTTTTGACCTGAGGGCCGGGTAACAGAAGGTGTCAGCATGCCATTTATCGATTTAACTCACTTTTGAGGCACAAGAAGCCACCGTCACTGTGGTGCACGTTTGAGATGGATTTGATCGACGGACAGCGAGAGTGACTGAAAATATTTTGCGTTGAACGAGGAACTATGGACTCTTACGTACACCGTGTGCCCGTACATCATAGCATGGACTCTGACTTGAGCAAGACTTGAGTCATGGAAACCTGGATTTCCCTCCAAGAAAGTCAAATTTTTGTGTTGACTGCATAGTACATCGCTTTCAAGCACTAGAATACGCAAGGTATAATTTATACCACCTACACCACAGCGAGTAATAAGATATCCCGGTCTTGTCGACAATCATAATACTCAGTAATCTAATCTTGGGTCCTGTCCAATGTCAATTCACTCATCAGGTAGCTGTAATATACTGTTTGCACGAGAGAGTGTCTGTCTTGGAAACAGCGTCAAGTTCATATGTGACGAATTTCGCGAACGTGGGTTGATGGAAGAAATCGAAGATCTGCTGCTCGTCATTATCGTGTCGTCGGGAGCGGTGGCTGTTATAGGTGACGAAGCACGGGAGTGAGGATGCGATGTAGAAGTGGATGTGCTAAACCCGTCTGAAGCATTGTGATAAGGAGGAGGTGAGAGTACTGAGGCTTGAGTGTGTCGAATTGATGGAGGATGAAGTGAGGTAGAGATAGGAGTCAAACGCGGGCGTGATGATGATGTCGAGGAGGAGACAAGGCGGCGCAGGGGTCGTAACAGGGACGGGGGTAGAAAAGAGGAATTCGAAGGCGACGGTGGTCGTGGTGTCGCTATTCCTTCCTCCATTGCGTAGGCTCCATGCAAGTCACGTTTAAATGACCCACGTAAAAGGCGCCTCCGAACAACGCGTAATGGATGTCGTAGGCGAAAGACTATGCAGCTCACCACAATGAGGATAATGGCATAGGAGAGGATAGTAATGGGTGAAAATCCCAAAGACTCGCGGGTCAAAGATGCCGGCAGGTGTGGAGAAACATGGTCTTCCAACAACTGGTCGAGATCCCAGAACGGTCTAATGGGCTTGATAGGAGGGTTGGGTGTACTAGCAGGAATATCGTCTATAGGATCAGCCAACGGCCTACTACTGCTTGAAGACGGTTTTATTTCCTTGCTTGCTTCTAACACCATTTTGCCCAGTGTCCAGCTTATGGCGATGTCTCCGATGGAGTCGACAGATTGAAACACAGGTCTTCCCAAACCCTTCGCTTCAGCTTGGTGTGCCACTTGTTCACCGACCGTAGTGGAGTTTCCTTCTGGGTCTACTATTCGAGGAATCCCAATTCCCTCATGTAGCACATTGGCTATCCAAGCGGCCTTGAAGCACTGCATCTGCAGCCTCGGAAGCTCCACATTCTTGCCCCACTTTCCGACCTCCATGATCTCTCCGTTTTCCATAACTTCCCCATCACCGCCTCGTATACCCTGCGCTGTCGACACCTCGTGTTGGCTGACTATACCACTCCAGTCTCTCCCACAGAACTGTGTCGCAGCGCGCTCGTACTGCACATAATCATACGGGCCGCCGAGCCCGAAGACATGTTCAGATGAATACCAGTATTCGGAAACACCAATGAAATGGGAGGAAGCAAAGTTGATCGCAGGAACATGCACTCCATCGAAAAGGCATGGTGCAGTATTGCATGGCGCATTTTTGTTGAGGAGGGAAGCAGTACGATCCAGACATTGGGTGAAAGAGCCTGTCCCAGTAAGTCGATGTATTGAATGTGACCCATCAACCTGAGGAAGTGTCTCAGAAAGTATCAGATCTTTTGGGAGGCACGGGTCAGGTATGGATGACAATTCTGAAGTCTCGAGCGAAGTCTCTTTGAAATGCTCGACGGTCTTCGCAACATATCGCTCCCGTGCCTGATTGGTACCGTAGCCCAACCATGTAGTGACAAATACTGAGTGGTTAACTTCGTCTCCGCCAAGTAGTCGTAACCGGACGTCAACCAGGTTCTCCTTGTCTCCCGATAGCGTGTCAGATGGCTCAAAGGCTATCTGGGTCGAAGCGCCTCCCATGTCCAGAAAGCCATAGGTCGTCTTCTTATCCTTTCCGTAAAACCCATCCATGAGATAGTTCACTGCTATCCATCCATACAAGCCTTCCTCCTCGCCCGTGATGATTTGCACACTGGATCCACAGGGACCGTCTTTCGATTCGTCGTCTATCCGGAAGCTCGAGGCGCTTTTGAGGTACTTACAGGTGGCACTAAGCACGCGCGCTTGCTGCACCGGTGTCAAAAGGCGCATACCAGCGGTAGCGAGGAGGAAAAGGGGAGTTTCGGATTCGAGGGAAGGAGGTATTTGAGAGCGCGCATGTTTAAGTAGAGGTGCAAGGTATTCGTGTACACCCTCTGGGTTGTCTGCGAATGTGGAAAGGCCTGCACGACAGAACCAGTTGAATGTCACGAGCAGAACATCCTGAGACATGTACATACCTGGTTCGGCCTTCATTATCCAATCATCTCCTTCCTGAACACCCTTCTCTACCTTGGGTAATTTATCCCATACATCATCTCCCTGCTCGCTAAGCACGACATCGGGATCCTCCCAGCTGTATATCTGAAGCCTTGAACCCGACGAGCCAGCGTCAATAACTATTCCGAAACGGCGCGCGGTAAGCCAAGAATTAGAGGATGTCGTAGGTGGCATAGACCAGTGCCCAGCGGTAAAGCAATCGATGCTCCAACTTTACAAGGACGTACAGGACCGTAGTACAATAGCCAGAATATTTGAAAGTGCAAATGACGAGGTACAATTTGACCTCAGCGGTCAGCTACCGCGTGGAACGGGCTCAGGTATTTTGCCGCACCCTGCCGCAACTTGCCGCACCACTAACGCATCACTGCCGCAACCGAGACATTGCACTCATACAAGTTTCAATAATTACTGTTGACTGCATAATATAATTGACCTCGCAGGATTACTTGTCAAACTCATCAATTATTCGCCTCACGGTCATGCCTTTTGAGAGCCTCCTGAATCCAGAGAACAAGTTGGGCATGTTGTGGCACGCACCAACCTGTTAGAGAAAACTGGTAGCAAGCACTGTGGTGATCGTAAAAAGGATAAGCCTGTTACAGAAGTTCATTGCCTCCTCCATCAATTTCACAACCGAGACCACCAAAATTAAAGAGGGTACAGCTGCATATATCTAATAATGATGACGACGTACCTTCTACTTTGCAACCTCTGCCGCCGCCACCTCTATCTCAAGAATACCAGTTCTACTGCAGGTGTTGCAGTCGAGTACAAGGAGATCTCCGGAAAGAGATTGAAGTCGCCATTCCGAGTCGGTGAAACAATTGCGAGCACTGGCCTTGCCAGAGGGATGGCGAGCAGGTGACTTGACGAAAAGCAGGTATTTTACTGTGATACGCCTGACTGTGCGTCATACAGGGATCACATACAAGTTAGACGCTCTGAACTTTAAGTTTCTTCAGCTGTTACAATGACAGAACTTGCACACAGAATCATGGTTGGGTGTGCTGCAGCGAAGTCGTCAAGGCATGTCACCAACAAAGACACATCTTGGTGGAGACATTGAGGTGTTGAACTTGTGTGAAGGGTTTTCTCGTTGGCAGTGGTTTCACCAAGTTTCGCGTGGCTGCCCGCAACGGTGCTGCAAGCGTACTGCATAAGATGGGTGTAGTGGTTGGGTGCAGTGGTGCGGTAGTACACAGCCACTGCCGCATCACTGCCGCACCACTGCCGCACCACTACCGCACCACTACCGCATCCATCAAGCTTTCAAGTATAACTATCATTGTCTTATCACTGTAAATTCTAACTCAAAAACACGCACTATAGTGTTTTTAAATCAATGATCACACTCATGGCCTGTATAGACGACATTGGCAGGGATATAAGATACTATCAAGTAGGGTGCGGCAGTGATGCGGCAGGGTGCGGTACGATGCGGCAAAATCCTAAGGCCCGCGTGGAACCCAGCTTCCCTTTTCACAACGTTCACGATCAATCCGTCATCAGATAACGAACTCAATTGCTTTCATACCAATTGATCGTTACCTGCTATGAAATTCTGGTAGTTCTTTCGTTGACCTGGACTATTATCTTCGTTCTCATAATTTTATAAGTCTGACTACCTGACTCGGAGGAGACTAGTTGCATCGCTTCGCTTCCAGGCGGTCTGTAGGTGACGGTACGGAAGATCACAGTAGCTTGAAAATGTATATGCATTATGTACCCTTTCCAGTGTCTGAAGTATATACTGGATTGATGTGCGCACATTGCGCAAGCCAACCTGAGGAAAGTAGAAAAGTCACGGTGTCCTCAATCAAACAGCTCCCGTATCAACACCGAATGCTATATCGAAACTACATCCATACGTTCCAAATGAGCTTAACCAAGATATTCCTTGAAGTTCCTCATCGCAACACAGCAGCCTTGCGAGGCCGCGAACGCGTCCCACCCCTTGCATTGCCTCCTTTATCCTTGTCTTTACCCTTGGCCTTTAGATCCACACCCCACAGCCGCGCTTGTGCCTCCCTCAAGCGGAGCAAGTCAAATACCCAGTCTGTCTCCTGCGCCTTTGCTGAACCGCGCTCATGCAGCCTTTCTTCCTCTGAGTGAGAGAGAAGAGTAGCTGTAGTGCGCTCACCCGACCGCCACAGGAGTAGCTGCTGAATTGCCTCGGGGAGAAGAATGTTCACGCAGTACTGTTGGTGAACAATGCTTAATCAGTGAAAATTGTTATCACAAAACATAAGGCGCACATCAAGTTTGTCGAGGGTAGATAATGATTCATACTCCTGTGAGCCAATTGGCGGCTGTTGGTCCTGTGCAGGCACAGGGCCTTCAACCTGTAAAAATAATGAATGACCCCGGGTGGCAGGTGCGATATAGCTAGCCTACCTCCCCAGCGTGTGGCAAGTCAGAGTGACCACTGGAACCCGGCTGCGATCAAAGGTAAACATCTGGTTTTGGGAAGTTAGGAGAACGCGATAGATCCTACCTGCTCTGCAATAACCTCCTTTGGCACAGAAGATTCATCGTGCGATGGTACAGAAGGCAGGTCAATCGCCTTCGGCTCTGAGGAATCGTCAGCCTATACAAAAAGACAAGCCATCAACAAAAATGCAGAGGTAAAATATAAAGAGCCGACCTGACTAGGCTTGTCGACTGTTATGGTACCATCATCAATCTTATTGCCGGTATCGCTGGGAGGCATAGGTTGAGACAGTATATCGTGACTTGCGCCGTCAGAAGTAGCAGGTATATTGTCTGGCAACTTGTCAAGTGACACTGCAGTGGGATTGTCGATCTGACTGCCACTGTCACTGGGAGGTATTGACTGAGAAATGTCATGGTGGCCCGCGATGTCGGAGGTTGCAGATGTCTCATCAATTGTTCCAGTATCAGGCTTGTCAGCTGCCATTGCATCGGTGTCATCGACCTGATTACTGGGAGGTACGGGTTCAGAAATGTCACGGGCCGCGCTATCGGCGGTTGCAGCTATCTCGCTTCCAATGCCAGCGTCTACCAACTCATCACCGTTGGCTGCCAAAGTAGTCAGGCAGAGTGTGCTATCTTGCTCCGGGGGTGGCGCCACCTCTGCTTCAGGTTTGAATTCTACATTGGCTCTACGGGCATACCCCTCTCCAAGTGCCCACCGTGCAATCAGTTTTTGCGATTGCTTTACCTCGTTCGGGTCCAGACCTCCTCTCACCGCCGCCCGCTTCATTAGACTGGATCTAGCCGCACCTCCCCGCATGAAAGCCTCATGGCTCTTGCTTGCTGGAGTGTACTTCCCTTGTAGGATAGCACTCAGCACGGGCTTCACGTATGCCAGCTGCGCATGAATCGACAAATCAGCGAAAGCACCCGCGCCAGGAGGTGGGTCGGTCAAATTTGGACTGGGGCTCCGCTTCCTGTCTTCTGGTTCCTCTTCCGAGTCCGGAGCCTCAGTGTCTTGGACGGCGCTTTCGAACTCGCCCAAGTCACACTTCACAAATCCTTCTTCCTCAGAAGTCCAGAATTTATCCCGGGTGAGGTTGTACTCTTGTTCGTCCAGAAACTTGGCTCGATAGCGTTCCTTCCCACCTGGCTTGGTTGGTGGAACGTATGATATAAGCTGAGCGGGCCAGTATTTGTTACTTCTCGTTCGTAGTGCTTGCGCCAGAACAAGTTCGCCTGGTATTTGGAGCATGGGGTCCGGAGGCGGAGGAGACCAAGCACGCTCTATAGGAGCCTCAAACTCAGCCCGAGGTAAAACCCTAACCTTCTTGGTTGAACGTAAGTCCTCTACATCATCTTCTTCTGAGGAAAACGTCCCGCCCGTGTACGCGGAAATCATCTCGGGCATGCCATCACGCTTGAGTCCGTCTGCATCCTCCATAGCTTTCACTGCTGCCTCCCATCTCTCGCGCATGCCCGTCTTGCTTCTCTTGCGAGGGGGAGGGTTTGAGGATCCAGATGTGGTAAGAGATGAGACCTGGAAAGTTGCTCGGGAGAAACGCTTTTCGCCAGATAGGTTGTGAATAGGCTGAATATTATATTCAGATGGAGACGGAATTGTCGAAGGTTCTCGAGATAATGCCAGGTCGCCAAAGAGGGTCACGCGGAGCGGCTGTTTTTGAACGATCTAACCATTTGCTTGAGTTAATTGAGACATTTTCAGCGTGTCAAGTAATGCTCACCCTGGCGGGCCACCACATGCTTTCCTCCAGAAATTCAATATCATCGTCCTCATGCGGAACAGAGGTAATGATAACTCCTGAGTCATTCACCAGTACCCAAACTAGAGTGTCAACGTCACCGAAGCTATGCCCCTTACCCCGGTCAGGCAACGTTGCCTTGGCTGCCTTCCTTTTCCTTGGGGAAGTTTGGCTCCGGGGCTGTGAGAAGCTAGGACTGGATACTCCGAGAGAGCGCATGGAGCCACCGGCAACCCTATCAAGCTTCTGAGGCGGTGGGGTAGAATGACTGATTATAGAAAGCGGGGGAAGATCCGTAGTTGAAATAAACGGACTTGTCGGAACGCTCGAAAACGGTGAGGGCGACAGGGTTGTGAGAGTGCTTACTGTGCCCTCCCTATCCGAAACAGAAGCTGGGGCCTTGCGTTTCTTCGAACGCACGGATGGCTGGGAGTGTGAGGGTGTTACAGGCTTGGGTTTAGTCTTGGACTTTGGTTTGGGCTGGCGCTTGGGGGATGGCAACGAGTTGTCTGTTTGCTTTAATGGCGAAGCGCGGAATTTGCCTTTGGCGTTATAGCGGTATTTCACATTTGGCTGCCTACGTGATGCGGGCTCCCCAAATGAGCCTGAGGGCTCGGGCTCGTCATCAGACTGGACTGGCGAGTCGAGTTGGTTTGCGAATACAGCGGAAGCCCTCCTGGCTGCTCTACGAGTCGGAAGAATGCGCTCGGATGGCAGCGGGGAAGCGCTAGTGGTTGCCATACGGTCAGGAAGGCGGCCGTTCAACGACGTGTAGCCTGAGTATTAAAAGGACTGTGGACCGTCGGGAATCGGGATTCAGTCAGTCAGATACGACAACCACAAAATAATATGGACCTACAACTGATCGTCTTCCGCTATGGCAGATGCAGTAACCCTTGGAATTACTGTCAGGACTCATCAGCAGATGCTGTCAGCCTTTCTCGCACTTTTGATGCCCATGGGCTGGCTGGGCGCGTTCTGTCACGCGGGTTGTGCCCTTGTCACGTCACACGATACTTCCTTAGTATCATTCATGTACATCACGAATCTCGTATCAGTTTCAATGATATTAACCGACTCTGCCGTCCTCTCCTTATCAGACGCAGTTTATCGGTGACTCAATTTGTCCTTCGGTAAAGGCCTCCACAGGCTCCTACCAAACATTCAGCATGCATGTGCACTCAAATTTGTCGCGTATTGGAACTGGACGCCGGTATCATTTTCAATGTAGTGACACTTCATCTATGGACGGTGTGACAATGTCGGGACCCTGGTCGGTTCAAGTTGACAGTGGTCATGTTATACATATAGTAAAAGAAGACCATTCGAGCTCTCACTTCGAAAAGCATAGATCCTGGCCCATGAGAATCTGAGACAAAATAGAACATTCCACGTAAGACTGTACTTCTGCGAAAAGACGGGCTGACAAGATAAGACACCTACGTCAAACAAAAGCGCAGACTTCCATCATGCCGCTCGAAGGCAAACGTAAGAATACACGGACAATCACATCGTCCGAGCCTTGTGTATCTTCACATCTTCTCTTGGTCTAACAAGCAGTCAAGCATCTCTGAAAAATCTGGCACGCGACAACTTACCGATCCTGGGCATCGACCGCAACCGCACCTAATCTCTGCACAACACGCATGCCTGAGCTCACCCGGCCAAAAATGGTGTGTTTACCGTCCAGGTAGGGCGTGGGTGCCAACGAAATGAAGAACTGAGATCCTAGAAGCGGGCCATTATATTCCAAGTAGTGAATAATATAAAAAGCGACAATCTAACCGTTTGTATTGGGCCCCGAGTTCGCCATTGCGAGGATCCCTGCACCCGTAAAGCGTAGTTCTGGATGTATTTCATCCTCACTGTACACATGTCATATGGTCACGTTTTGGAGAAAAAATAATGATGGACGCACAACTTCTGCCCGTAAATGCTCGTTCCACCTCGACCAGTTCCAGTTGGATCACCACCTTGAATCATAAAATCCTGCAAGTACGATCGATCCTGAATACATTGTCATAGAACGAAACCTCAACTAACGGCAATAATTCGATGAAACACGACGCCGTTGTAGTAGCCGCGTTTTGCAAGTTCTGCAAAGTTCTGACACGTCTAGAATGAAACACCTTGATCAGTTCAGTCAAAGTAAAGGCGCAAAACAAGAGAATAGACTCACCCGAGGGGCATGGTTCCAGTACAATTCAAACTGAACATCTCCAAGACTAGTTTCGAGAACAACTGAATCCATCGTGGTGTCTTTGAAGAACAAGATGATGATAAACAAAGGCAATCAAAGATACTTGGATCGAATCTTAATTCCAATACAAGCTTGCATGTAGTTGGATTTCAAGAAAAAAGAACAATAAATATTGAGACCCGTAGGTCTACCACTCCGGGAAAGCGTGTCATCCTTGTGCAGGGGCCATGCTAATCTTCTCTGTATCGTTCCAATTTTTCGTATGTCACCCCGAAGGGGACAACATTCAGAGGTTGTACATAGTAGAACTTAGCACAATTTTGTTTTTGTTTCGGATGACGGGTTTTGCACCATAACGGGCAATCGACAAACCGGCCCGGTCTTCTCAGATCTGTTGGGTGCACTGCCGCTGTGTTTGCGAGCGTCGCCGTCATTTTCACTTGACCCGCCCCGCATATGTGCCTTAATGCTGTACCATGACACGTATGTATTTCATCTTCCAAGTCTGCTAGAGTTCTCGGAGACGGTCGCCTCGTACACGGTAAGTTGAGCGTAAGTCACACTCACCTTGCAATGCCGAACAAGTTGACCCACCTTCCCGATTATTGACTTCCAGTTTTGGTTTAGCCATAGATGTGAATCGCACTGCATGCCATGACAATTGTCAGTATCGCATCTAGTTGTTGTGGACACTGCCATTGAAATCAATGTGCACCATCTTATTTAACGTTCTCGACAGAAAGGATGAGCTTCTAAACCCTCCCCATTCTCAAGCCTGAGCCTCTGACACATTGACTTGCGGATCTACAGGTGCAGAGCTCGTTAGCTTCGAGCTGCAATTGGAATACTGATAGCTATCGACCACAGTGCACAGGTAGAACCTGGTATACTTGACCAGCGCTCATTCCTCGCAGGTTTTGACTACTTCATTGCTCGGGATTTCAATGTATGTGCGCATTGCGATTCATAATTATTATATGCTGATGAAAGGCGGATAACCCAACAGTACTTGTCGTCCTGCCAGTCCTCGTCTAACTTAATTGTGGTATCACAACATGGCAGATGATGTGGAGCAGTGTCGAGCGGAATTGGAGAGATGTCCTCCCGATCATTCTGATCGATCACAGTTTCTCGACAATCTCGGCCGCAGCCTTCGGGACAGATTCACTCAGCGGGGCACCCCGTCTGATCTTGATGAGTCCATCGAGCTTCATCGGGCTGCACTACTCCTTTGTCCCCCGGGTCATTCTCGTCGATCAGAGTCTCTCAACAATCTCGCCGTCGGCCTTGGAGACAGATTCACTCAGCGGCCCGTCCTGTCTGACCTTGATGAGGCCATTGAGCTCCATCAGGCTGCACTACTCCTTTGTCCCCCGGGTCATTCTGAACGATCAATGTCTCTCAACAATCTCGCCATCAGCCTTGGCTTCAGATTCACTCAGCGGGGCGTACCGTCTGATCTTGATGAGTGCATTGAGCTCCATCGGGCTGCACTACTCCTTTGTCCCCTGGGTCATTCTGAACGATCAGACTCTCTCAGCAATCTCGCCGTCAGCCTTGGAGACAGATTCACTCAGCGGGGCGTCCCGTCTGACCTTGATGAGTCCATCGAGCTGCATCGGGCTGCACTACTCCTTCGTCCCCACGGTCATTCTAATCGATCAATGTCTCTCAACAATCTCGCCATCAGCCTCAGAGACAGATTTTCTCAGCGGGGCGTCCCGTCTGATCTTGATGAGTGCATTGAGCTCCTTCGAGCCGCACTACTCCTTCAACCCGGTCATTCTAATCGACCATTGTTTCTCAACAATCTCGCCATCAGCCTCAGAGACAGATTCACTCAGCGGGGCATCCCGTCTGACCTTGATGAGTCCATTGAGCTCCATCGGGCTACACTACTCCTGCGTCCCCCGGGTCATTCTGATCGATCAATGTCTCTCAACAATCTCGCCATCAGCCTTCAAGAAAGATTCGCTCAGCAGGGCGTCTCATCTGACCTTGATGAGTCCATCGAGCTCCATCGGGCTGCACTACTCCTGCATCCCCACGGTCATTCTAATCGATCAATGTCTCTCAACAATCTCGCCCTCAGCCTTCAAGACAGATTCGCTCAGCGGGGCGTCCTGTCTGATCTTGATGAGTGCATTGAGCTCCATCGGGCCGCACTACTCCTTCAACCCCACGGTCATTCTAATCGATCAATGTCTCTCAACAGTCTCGCCGTCAGCCTCAGCATCAGAGGCAGATACACTCAGCAGAGCGTCCCGTCTGATCTTGATGAGTCCATTGAGCTCCATCGGGCTGCACTACTCCTTCGTCCCCCGGGTCAGCCTGAACGCTCAATGTCTCTCAACAATCTCGCCCTCAGCCTTCAAGACAGATTCGATCAGCGGGGCGTCCCATCTGATCTTGATGAGGCCATTGAGCTCCATCAGGCTGCACTACTCCTTTGTTCCCTGGGTCATTCTCGTCGATCAGAGTCTCTCAATAATCTCGCCATCAGCCTTGGAGACAGATTCGCTCAGCGGGGCGTCCCGTCTGATCTTGATGAGGCCATTGAGCTCCATCAGGCTGCACTACTCCTTTGTCCCCCGGGTCATTCTCGTCGATCAGAGTCTCTCAATAATCTCGCCATCAGCCTTGGAGACAGATTCGCTCAGCGGGGCGTCCCGTCTGATCTTGATGAATCCATTGAGCTACATCGGGCTGCACTACTCCTGCATCCCCACGGTCATTCTAATCGGTCAATGTCTCTCGGCAATCTCGCCGTCAGCCTCAGAATCAGATTCACTCGATGGGGTGTCCCGTCTGATCTTGATGAGTGCATTGAGCTCCATCGGGCCGCACTACTCCTTCAACCCCACGGTCATTTGAATCGATCAGGGACTCTCAGCAATCTCGCCAACAGCCTCAGAGACAGGTTCACTCAGCGGGGCGTCCCGTCTGATCTTGATGAGTGCATTGAGCTCCATCGTGCTGCACTACTCCTTTGTCCCCCGGGTCATTCTCGTCGATCAGGCTCTCTCAACAATCTCGCCCTCAGCCTTCGAGATAGATTCACTCAGCGGGCTATCCCGTCTGACCTTGATGAAGCATTTAGTCTGTTCTTACAACTCTCCCACATATCTTACGCAGTCTCTCGTAGCGATCTTACTGCTGCTAAGTCATGGACCACCTCTGCCGAGAAGACAAACCATGGTTCTGCTTTGGTTGCATATAAAACTGCATTAAAATTCCTAGATCAGCATGTCACTCTTTTGTCGTCTTCGTCACGTCATTTTGATGTCGTGAGCGTGGCTACAGCTTCGCTTGCTGTGGACGCTTTCTCGTGCGGCATTCGGCATGGCGAGCTGACAACTGCTGTGGAACTGGTGGAGCAAGGCCGTGCAGTATTCTGGGCCCACTTGGCACGCTTCCGCACAACCCTTGATGAACTTTCTATGGCTCGTCACACTGGCGCAGCCTTGGCGGAAGAGTTCAAGCAGCTCAGCTTTCGGCTCCGTAGCGCATTTGATCAGTCTACTGAAGATCAGTCACCGCAAATCCGCCAGCTGACCATGCAATGGGATGATGTGGTTTCGCGCATCCGCATGCTGCCTGACTTTTCTCGGTTTCTCCAGCCTCCCCTTTTCTCCGACCTACAGAAGGCTGCTGAAGAAGGTCCTGTCATCATCGTCAATGCTAGTCAGTACAGCTGCGATGCCTTGATTGTCCTAAGTGACCAAGATCCTGTCCACGTTCCAATTACTATCACGCGGACCGAAGTCTCCGAGTTGTCCTCTGAGTTTCGGTCCCTCGCAGAGCAACTTGGTTATTGTGATCATCAGAATAAGCTTGTGGGCATTCTCCGCAAGCTTTGGCGTGATATTGTGGACCCTGTCGTCCAAGCCCTTAGGGTGTTGAATGTTCAGCCTGGCTCGCGTATCTGGTGGTGTCCCACCGCTGAATTCACTTTACTTCCTCTGCATGCAGCAGGACCCTACGAGAGGGCGAGAAAAAATTTGTCACAGATTTACATTTCCTCTTATACCCCCACTTTGGCAACACTCGTTCATGCGAGACGGTGTGTTTCTCAATATGCATCTACTCAACATTTTGTCGCAATTGGTCAAGGCAATCCGGGCAGAGGGAAAAAACTACGATGTGTCGCTCTTGAATTAGCTGTCATAGCTCAGCGTCTAGAACCCATCGTGTCATCCTTCACATCACTCCAAGACAACCTCGCAACAGTACAGGGTGCACTCGATGCACTTGACCATAATCAATGGCTCCATCTCGCTTGCCATGGAATGCCACATCGGACAAAACCGTTTGAGTCTTCCTTCACGATGCGCGACGGGCCGTTGATGATCAGGGACATCATCCGATCCAATTGGCAGAACCCGGAGTTTGCATTCTTATCGGCTTGCCACACTACCGTAGGCGATAAAGAGAGTCCCGACGAGTCGATCCATCTCGCTGCAGCTATGCAATTCTCCGGATTTCGAAGTGTGGTTGGTTCTATGTGGTCCGTCGATGACGAGGTTGCACAAGAGGTTGTGTCTGTTTTTTACGACAACCTAGTCGATGATTCAGGGAGGTTGGACTGTACACGCGCTGCGGTGGCGTTGCACAAGGCTGTGAAGAAATTGCGGCGCAATAATGTTCCATTAGAACAGCAGATCGTATTTGTTCACATAGGTGTCTAGTTTGAGGTTCGTTCGCTGCATTATTGCATTTTCTGTGACTCTCATTGCTTTCATTCCCCCACTGTCCTACATAGATATCAATTGTTCACTGCATGCCTGAACTTGTTTCCTTCCTTTTTGTTGTACGTCAATCACACCTGTAAGACAATACAAGCCCGCTACTAGTATGTTTACTTGCACTTATACTGTTATACATTGCTTTTCGCAAAATGTGTCCCGTGAACAATTGAATTGTCCATGATTTCCATGAGCTGGTATTGTTTTGGTGTAGTCACCCCCGCCGACTTGTGTATCTCATCTTTCTGTCGCTGAGTCTTTGCGTCATTTAGAATGCAGAAGTCCTTCCTACACACATGAGCAGAAAGGGAGGAGCCACAACCTCCGAGTCGCAGCCCATTTACAAGGTCTATCTGGGACCATCCTGTCCCGTGAGCGTACACGTCGATGTTGACGTATGTCAGAAGGAGGGTTGTCTTGCGAAGGAGGGGAAGGTGGGATTATACCAATTTTGACACTACCTTTTGTGCTAGAACTGCCACTGGCTGGGTCAAGAGCCAAAGAAGGGTGTGATTTTGATTGAGAATATGGGCGCGCTGAAATGCTTTGATGCGATGAAGTAGCCATGTTCTCTCCTCCACTCGGAGATGACATCGATGAAGCTGAAGGTGTACGACCATCATGTGCAACACGATGAGCAGACTTTGCACTGATTTCGAGACACGCGGCGCTTACTGTAACGCGCGGCTCAATCGTGAGTTGAACGAACAGAACTTCATTGAGGAAACGAATGTTGTCATACTTATCAAGGTTCAAGATATCTGATGCGAGCATGAATTTGATTCGAAGACTCGGAGTAGGTGTTGATCAACGTCGAAACGTCGACAACTGAAGCTCTGACGCTGCCTGTCGATGTATCATAGCGCAAAAAGGCTCACACTGGTGTGGTTTCATTTTATACGTGTCGACTTAGAAGCACAAAAAAGCTATGATGTTGAAACAGTCTAGCAAAATTATGTCAATTTCAAACGATGCTGAAAGATAGCAAGAATACACAACGAAAAAACAGAGATGACAACATGAGGAGCGAGGCTAGCTAACTCCTTCGGTACTCAAGATGAAGCACTTTAAACCATGGATAACCTTTGTTGTTGCGAGTGTTTCCGAGCCTTGACTGGGAGAGTTGACAAACGGCGAACTGCGGCTCCCGAGAGGTCTGGAGACAGGTGAAGCGGACCCGGAGGAAGCGTCTGTGGGACAGAGGGGAATTCATCAAAGATTTCCTTCTCGAGGATACTGGGAGCAGGAGAAGATGATGAGTCCCGTGAGACCATCCAGTGCGATGGACGAGAGCCAGGCAATTCACTAGCATGGCGACCTGGAGAGCTTTTGGTTGGGGGTGGGGTGGGGGGCTGAGACAATGTAAACGACCTCTTCGACGAGTTATGTATCGAGCCTTGGTCTTGAGGGACGGTATACAATAATTTAGTCCATGCGAAGGTCTTCTTCTGAGCAGCTCACACACCTGTCTCCACTGTGCTGACGTTCGACTTAGTTCTGTTGCGATTGAACAATTTGTCTGCGAACGAGCTAGACTTTCCCATACCGCCTTTCTTCGGAGACACGCTTGGCCATGTGATACCAAAGCCTGATCCATCTCCATGGTCAGATGGTGTCGCGACCGGGGCGGAGTCCTCAGAACATGTTGAAATACTATCCCGAGGGTACGCTCCGGGCATATAGTTTGACGAACGACGGCTAGTCAGTCGCCTAATGCTCGAGAGATATCTCTTATGCGACGAAGACCGGTGTGATGCAGATGTAGAAGCCAGACTCCTCCCGTCACCCTCATCCTCCTCGGGGATGTCCATGTTAGGTTCTCGGATGGATGGGATAGATATAGAACGCTCTGAAAGGGATGCGGTCTCCGTGGATGGAGCTTTGACATGTTCTGTGAGTGTCGAGGAAGATACGGACCGAATGTCGGTTGCGAACGTGTCGAGGGTTGGTGTTTTGGGAAGCGCGGCTTCTACCGACTCTGAACCATCCCCCTCAGTTAATTTCATCTCAAGCAATGCTGCTTCTTCGAGCAGGATTGCGAGTTCTCCATAGCCCGGGCTTGGATGTGGCTCGGCAGCAACAGTGCTCCCCGTCCGCCGCACCCGTGCAACTTGTGGTGTCATGGGTGCGGAAAGGGATGAAGTCGGTGCTGTGGCAGCGGACATTTCTGTGACCTTGCGATGCACTACAGCCGTGAAAGAGCGCTTTACTTCAGGCTTAGCAGTCTCTATCTCCAAATCAGGTGATGGGAGGTTGGGTTGTACCTGGATGCTTGGATGAGACAGGATGATAGAAATGGTCCCACGTTCCTCAGTAGGACGGGATTCAGATGCCAGCAATGATGCAGCTATGTCATCATGCTCCTTGTCATCGGCATCACCGGATTCAGACATAGTGGTAGACGACAGGGCCAACACTGAGTCATATTCAGTAACCGTATTGGGGGCGACGAGTGAATGCGAAATGGTTGACGACGAGTCAGGAAAGGCGACTTCCGAGGGCTGAGCGTCAGTCGCGGACGCGTCTACCGACAGTGGGTGATGATATGGTGATTGAGACTTCTCGTCCGAAGGAGGATCAATAGTATGACCAGGCTCAACGGCGGAAGTCACCTCCACGACAGTGACGACTTCTGGCGAGGACCGAGACGACGCCGCAACGTCCAATGCTATGGTAGGAGCTGGGTTAGAGTCAGCCTGCAAGCTAGGCCCTGGTACCGCTGGCTCCTGCTCTGCTTGTGGTAGTGCGTCCGTATTTTGGGGAAGTGCATCTGATGAGGTGGCAGGTCCAAGCGTCTGGGATGGGGCTATGGTTTCAGCAGCGTCTCCGACTCCCAACAAAGGGGAAGTAGATGGAGAAGGCGAGGGAGATTCTGGGTCTTCATTGTCATGCCGAGAAACCTCCCCGAAGCTGACGACACGTTCATTAGGACCAAAATCGACTGCTAGGGAGTTACGACGAGCAAAAGGAAGAGTCGGCGACGGCGTGGGTGGAAGCGGCGGAATATGTTGCCCCGATGTAAATCTCGGAGGAGTGCCTTTCAAGAGTGCACCCCCAGTAGAGACACAACGTTTTCTCGGCAAAGGTGAATCGTCCGCTTGGGGGAGCGGTGAGCCAGAGCGACTCGACGGCGAGCCGCCCGGCTTCCCGAGGTTTTGTACTCGATTCCCATATAACTCTCCACGCTTCTTTGCTGGTGCGTTTTCTGCCAACTGGGGTCCACCCATACCGAAGCTGCCTCGTGGAACAGGGATGCCTCCCTTCTCCTCAAATTTGGCGATTTTGTCGCGCAAACATCCGGTTCCACTACTCGGGAGGTTCTTTGAAGCGAATGGAGACGTTTGCTGTTGACTTGGGGACACATTCCGCTGCTGGAGGGCAGCGATACGTTCCTTTAGATTGACTGGAGGAGGGTACGTGCGCGAGGTCGCCCTATAGTCTCATGGTTAGCATACACAGACACACCAGAAGTCGCCCACGTACATCGACCGGGTAAACTATATTGAGATTTGAAAAGAACAGTGGACAATTGGTAGTTTCAGTGATGGCGGGTTGCAACGTTGGGACCACGAAATCAAATGGACGAAGAACCCAAGAACAGGCGCCAGTTCGAAGTTGCAAAACCAATGGGATTACCACTAAAGAGTGCAAGTGACTGAGAAATGTTCGACGAAGTACTGGCTAGCAACGGTTGTGCATGAAGTCAAGATTAAGTGAGTGATCATCTGATCATCAAGATGTCGACGTGTTCTGGCCTCCATCCTGGGTCAACTTTGTCTACTTCAAGCTTATTCGGCTCCGACCCGTAACTTTGCAAAACAGCTCTACTTCTCTGATACACCGTAATATGCCATCAGCTGCTGTCATCAGCGCTATCGACCCTACATCCCTTGGAGAGCCAAAATGATCTACGCATGCTCATTTTATTTCGCACTTCATCACCAGAGACTTCTTCCTCGTCTACTGAGTCATCTTCGTCGGCGGTGAATTCGGGTTGCTGGTTTGACTGACTTGCTCCATGCCTCTGTACAAGGCGCCGCTTCTCGATATGATATTTACCAAATTCGTTGTTATCTTGACGGGAACCGCTAGGTTCCTGCGGTAGCGACTCTTCGTCAGTTTCAAGCACCATATCTACGCTACACTCTCGGATCCGTTTAGTGCTGCCTGCAGTCGTCGACGATTTGTCCTGAGCAGCAGTTTTGGGGACGTCGGCGATAACGATACGGGGCTTGGGAGAAGTTCCGAGCAGCCTGTGGAGCGACCGCTGGTCGTAAACTTCTTGAATTAATAATCGGTTGTTCAAAGTCTGTTGCGATGTTTATCATACGTTGAGAGTATAAAGGGAAATATACCTCTTGGGTGACGCCAAGTATGCTGGACAAAATACTCATGTCCTCCGGTTCCCCATGTCGACGTAAGGGGTACGTCCGCCCTCCCCTGCGTGCGCCTAAGATCCCAGCCCGCATGAAGGCCATTGATGTCATGATTCCATGGGCTCCTGCAAGAGTCTGCCGAACTTTCGCAATACCGTAAGAGCCTTTGGAAATATCATTCGCTAGTGAGGCAATGGTCAACCATCTGCAAAAAAAATTAGAAAATTAGCTCACAAGAATCGGTAGGGTCCTCGATCGACAAGAGGTTCTTCTTTGTAAAATCGTACCATCCTCTCTCTCTCTTGCTGAAATATGAGCCACCGTTACGCACGGATATTCCAACTTCCTCATAGTTGAAATAGCAACCATAGAGTTCGAAGAACTCCATAACCAAAACTCCAAGATTCTTCTCTGCATCTATCTCCCCTCTGCGAATCTTGGGATGCATCTGGAGAAAGCTGACTGCCAGACAGACGATACTGTAACTGCCCAGACCGCCAGTATACACTTCGTTCATCCCCCGCTGATTTAGAAATGCTTTCGCGATGATGACGAGACTCCGGAGCGCAAACCCACACCCGCGCATGCCGTTGAGAAAGCCGTTTACAATATCGCCAGCGACGACGCCATTGCCCTGATTAATGCTGATATCAACGTTTAATCTGCCATAAATTGTGACGAATTTGATGATGGGCACTTTGGCTTTGGCAATGATGGTAACCTTGGAAGCGATCCGCGCGCGTTTGATAACATTGGCGAGGGTCCGTAGGACATTCACTTTGTCACTGTAGGCCATCGAATCCGATTTGATCACGAGATCTATGTCCCTGCGCAATTCTAAGCGTTGACTCCAAGGTGACAACATATGATGTTTACCCATTAGGGAGGTATAGTTTTGTTTCATAGCTTCCAAAGGGTATTATCTGAGCATCTGGGAACGCATTCGTGATCGCATTCGAAACTAGAGCAATTACCAGTCCACGGATTTCCTCCTCGACTTCAGTTGGTGACATGTAACGAACGAATGCCTCAACCTCGCGATGCAACCTGTAACAAATCAGCTCAAAGCGTCAAGGAAAGATACAAAGCGTACATCTCCGCAACATTGAGACAGCTGTCCCAGTCGACTTTGGTAACCCAAGGAGCCTTTCTTGAAGTGCGAAAATCCTGCCTGCGTTGTCTGTGGTCCCGCAAATCTTCATCATCAAAGATCATTTCATACGTTCGTTTTGTTCCCCGACCACCTCCGTCACGCGGGCCATCCCCATGCGTTTCTCGTTTCCCTTTGTCCCACTCTCGTTCCCGCGCCTTCTCATTTATTATCTCCACATTACTGCGTTGAGAGTCCCGCGTTATGGGTGCTTCTGCTTCATCATCACTAACCGCAAACGGTATGAATTCGTCGCCGATCTCAAACGGTCTACTTAAGTCATTGGGCAGTTCGCCTAGCTCGAGTTCAGAATCCTTCTCTTTGCCTTTGCCGTTGTTTCTTGCGCGTTTTGAACGTGGTTCCTTCGGGGTCCTATCATAATCGCGTTCAACAGCCGTTTCTTTTTCTCCCCTCTCGTCCTCCTGTTCTTTTGCTCGTTTACGTTGATGGCTCCGGGGTGCCCGAGATTTTTGCCGTGGCTGAGGAACCGTGTCCGACATCGTGGCCTGTAGAAAAGGTGTTTGTTTGGATCAGAAGCTATTGCCAAACAAACGCTCCTGGAATATTTGAATAACTTAATATAGCATTCGTACAAATAATAACTCAGAGGACAAGAAACTCAAGGAAGCAGGATCAACTAATCGTATCGAGTGAACTTCACCCTTCTTAAACTGGTCTTTAAATTTACGCGCATGTCTTCTTTTCCACCATCCTCCAAGTGGACATCACTTTCCGCGAAATAATAAACCCCGGTACTAATTTCTTGCACATCCTTCCCGTGTCCAGTCCAACCACGCAGCATTAATGCCACACTATTTGATGTAGCCTCCTCTGATATACCCTTCGTGGCTCCAGTGGCCCTCACGCAAACCAGCGACTCCACTTCCGCGGGGAATTCGTTGAAATCCAGGTCCAAGTGAACCATTCCGATAATATTGAGGAATCCTTCCGCAATTTGGAGGAGCTCCTGATTTCTGGAGCTGGCTATCCATTTTTCATGGGCGCACACGTCATCCCATCCAGTGATGAGGTGAATTTCAGCAGGCTCTGCCGGATTTGTAAAGAAGTTTAACGAATAACCCGAGGAAGATGATTGCCAGGAAGAAACCTTGGAGAAGAGATCTACTACATGTGAGTCGGAGAGTGTATTCGGGGGGATCAACGAGAGGGATGCGAATTCTGTGATTGGCATAATGCACTGTCCCAATGTCGTTGGAGCACAATTGAACCTGGGGAGCGCTGGAGCAACGAATTGCTACTTGATACCGTTAGCTGCTGTGCGATTAAATGCAGTTATACGCTGGACGCGTCAGCGCCTTCATAGTTACGTTGGTCTCGATGAGCTTGCGTCATTCATTGATCCCGCTAACCCCTGACTGTCTTGACGTCACTGAAAATGGCCGGACGCCGGACTGTCCATGAAATTCAATTTGAGTTATGTTTGTCTGAATGCAAATGGATCAGCGATAGACAATCCCCAGCCGAAAAATCTCGCCTACACGTGTATATTCAAGCATGCGAAAGACTAGTCTCCCCTAGTAGAAGGAAGGTAGAAG
Organism: Suillus brevipes Sb2; assembly: GCA_011800875.2. Lineage (NCBI taxonomy): Eukaryota > Fungi > Basidiomycota > Agaricomycetes > Boletales > Suillaceae > Suillus > Suillus brevipes. The sequence continues at coordinate 140,262 of JRHT02000055.1, read as the reverse complement.
ACGTTTAATTGTGCGGAACATGCGTACAACGTCGTTTACACTGGAGACAGGATATTTGTTGAATTGAGTCACCTAATCAACTACGGAGCTGCACAAACATGTTTTAGACTGAACCTACCCGAAGGATTCTGAACATGCAGCACAGCGAGTAGAGGAGGTGGAACAAGGGCTGTATCAATTTTTGCACCAATGAACGCCAAGCCAAGGTCTGGACTTGATGGATTAGCACAGAAGTCAGACAAATGAATTTTACAATCACCTTCACAGCCGTTTGGTTGTATGTCATGGCTACTACAGTGTCAGACGCAAAGAAGCACCTTTTATCTTTTGACTTACTCAGAAATTGGACCTAGTTCGGGCCATCTGATGTCGTCTGTCGATATCAAATCAGTCCAAGAAATCGCTAAAACACAGTGCTTACTTGCTGGCAAAAACTAGGGTGCGTGCCACGACCATCTGCAAAAAAACTTGTCATGATAACTTCAGCTTTGTCACGCATCTTCCGGCGAGTCAATTTGTGGACATCGGAAAAATGTTACGACGGAAGAATTCGTATACGAGGTCTGAGACTGATCAAGATCGTGCTGGTGACTGTATGAACTGAATATACAACTGATTGTGGCTCGCGATTGCGCATGTCAACGGTAGCCCATATGCTTCAGCTGCAAGAAGTATCTTCAAGATTTTCAGGAGATACATCATAGGACCCAGGGCCCAGTCGATGGGATGAAACACAGTACAAGACTAACTTGAAGGGTTACAGGGAAGAGGATACAGATTGCTTGTGTCGAAATTTCCTTGTTTTGATGCGAAGAGTCAGAAAGACTAGTAAGAAATCTAAAAGCTTCACTCACATTAAACTAATTAACGTCTGAATTGCACGATATTGGCATAGAGGTGTTCTCTTCGCATCTTCTCATTAACGATGCGAGCGAGGTATGTGTCCTCGTTTCGACCTGCAGCGCGAATAACTTCCTTGTCTTGATCTGTCATCTCAGCGCGTAAACGCAACTGATTATCCTTATCTGCCCGAATATGCATGTTGAGCTGCCTATGCAACGTCAATGCAACGTAAGGGGATTGCTAGAATTCAATAGTTAAAACAAAGAACCCACTCTAGACATGTCATACCACTCATGGGTTTCCTGATTTCAGCGCCCGTGACAGCAGAGACACCTAACAAATGCTCCCGTTCCTTTGCGAGGGCCACGACACCAAGTGGGAAGTGCAAATCAATGGTTGCTGCATTCCCTGAGTCCTCCGTGCAGTTAACATCGATGAAATCCACAAGTCCAACCGGATCTTTGGCGAAACCCTCTGCGTTATGCCTTGCGCGAGCCTCATGCCATAAATTTAGTCGCTGCGGCGTAAGTTCCCACGGTGTCATGGCATTGACCTGCACCATCCCTTGAAGTTTCTCCCCAACAGATTTGTCGTTGAAATATAATTTAATGAAGTCTTGGATATTACTCGGCTCAATGGCAATATCAACGCGCACCCCGAATGGCACGTCGAATCCGATCCGGGCATTGTTAATCAGGCCACAGTCGACGCTAACCCCAACTTCGAGGTACCCTATGAGTATTGGATTCAAAACGAACATGTGTATGAATTTGAGGGTTCCCGAGGAGCGTTCGACTTCGTGGCATCTCGGCTTGTGGGTGGGCCTATCATGGTGTGTGAGTCAAGTCCAAGGCTGGAGTCAGGTCAGTGTCAATCTTAGGCAGCGCTCTCACCAATGTTTCTTTTGGCACTACACACAAAATCAGCACTTCTGACATTTGTGCACCAGTCGCAAATCCTACCTCTTTTGAGCAATACCAGACGCTCTTACACTAAAAGATATACGCAACACTGATGAATGTCTGCAACATCATTCGGATATTTGACCATCACCTTTGCACATTTCAAAGGTTTCTCCAATGACATTTGACACTGGGTACATTGTACACGAATCATTTTCTGGCCCGCTTTGAGGTATTTGGTGGAAACTGCTACTGCACGAAACTGACTGTCCCTCTCGGGATGAATCGCATGATGAAGGACGACAACTCTTGGAGTTGCAGAGGAGTTGTGCGTGTCAGTATTCATGTTCTGGCAAAGGCAGTAGGAGATGAGTTTGGTGGCGAGTTGAGCCCCAGCAGTGGACTTTGCAAGATAGGCGCCTGCGATATGATCCGAAGAAGGTATGATCACGTACTTGGCGACGGGCGCACCCGCTGATCTGAGCAAATACTACCTTGTACTTACTACCAGCTGCAGTACTTTTGTCGAGCTTTCTACGCCATTTTACTATACAGATGGGCCCGTGTGCGGGTATTCCAATTCTTTTCTTGTTCAAGCATTCGCACTGGCAGCAAGTTCATATAATCCAGATGAGTTTCGCCTTGTCTGATGAAGTGGTGGCTAATTTGGTGCCATTTGAAGCAATGTGTAGTGGGTAGTAGGAGGTGTGCGCATCAAATTTATCGACATCCCCAATGTCACAATGTCCGGTACTGCCAGATGTGAGGATAAGCCTTCGCGTGTTGCTTAGTGATCATTATCTAGAACCGCCCCCTGTTCCTGCACGCATCGTTCTGCCTGAATGAGCTGGTCATCGATCATCTTTGCAACGCGCCTTATTATATCCTTGTGGCTCCTACAAGCCATTTTATTTTGCCAGATTTTCATTCATACAGTTGACCACCATGCGGACGCACAAGCTCCAAGTTAATAAACTAGCCCACGTCTTCGCTCCAGTGGACAGTGAACTTGTTACAGATTCCCCTAACTCCTGATTGTCCCAACATCGTTTAGAATGACCAAGGTCGCATTTCCTAAGGCTCAACTAATTAAATATTACATTGAAAACCAATGGTACCAGTGCTTTAGGTTTAAATGTTGATCTGCGTGGCAGGGTATCCACTAAGTGCGGTGGAGATCGCCTTTGCAAGAATGCTAGATGGAAATAATATGCATCAGGAACAATCAGGCGCTTAACATCATGAGCGTACTTATGAACAGTGAACAGTGGGTGCAGAGTATTAAGCCAGCTACAAACGACACCATTAGAATTGCTTGAGACCTTCGAATTTACTTACAAGTAGCTCGACACAGGTGCACAGCCCTCAACCTGGTAAGTCGGAGTGGGAGTGGCATTCTCATAAGCCGCACAGTAACCAGTGACGTTCACGAAACCGAAAGTCTGCCACTCGTTAAGAAGGGTGTTGAAAATAGGCTGAGTGTCCACCACGGTGACCGTGTCAAGATCTCGGTGCTTGGATTTGAAGGTTCGCACAGACTGCGTGAGTTGCTTGTTGTACTCAGCGATATCAGTGCCCATTTGCGCTGCAGCTTTAGAGCCCTGCTGGATGTAGAGGGGTGCGCGATTGGTGGGTGGGACAGTCAGGAACAAGAACGATCGAGCGCCCTTTGAGTACAAATCCTCAACCTGTTCCAACAACGTCAATAGCATATCGAACGGTCCAGGTACAACATCCCTTACCTGGGAAAACAAGCGGTCCATGAGGGTTCCATAGAATTCAACCCGAGTTATGTTGGTCTAGGTGCAAACCGATTAACGACAAATACTCCCATCCCGAGCACAATGAGAATGACCCACCCAGCCGAAAGAGTTTCCCTAGATGTATGTTTCACTATTCGAAATATACAAGATTGTGCGGAATATGCGTACGACGTCATTTATACCAATCCACACAGCGAACAGACTGTTTGTGCTACTCCATGTAGCACCAGCAGGCCTAGGGGCCAGATATTTGTTGAATTGAGCTACCTGATCAACCACAGAACTGCAAAAATGATTTAGATCACAACCAAATAGAAAGACTACACACACAGCACAGTGGGTAAGTAAGGTGGAACAAGGGCTCCATCGATTGTTGCACCACCATACGCCAAATCAAAAGTCTGGACTTCATATATCAGTGTACCAGACAGATAAGTAGATTATACAATCACTTTTACGGCCCTTTGGTTGTATGTACTGGCTGCTACGGTGTTAGACATAGAGCAGTGCCCCATTCTCTTGTAACTTACTCAAAAATTGGACCCAGTTCTGACCATCTGATGAGGTCTGATGATATGAAGTCAGTCCAAGAAACGGTCAAAATACAGTACACATGCTTACATATCCTGGGACTGGCGAGTTTATACCAGCAGCGACGTTGTATCCATCGGTGGTGTACGAGTCTCCAAATACAAACATATATTCAGTCGCACTCCAGGAGAGGGCTGACACAAATGAACTTGAACAGAGTAAACCAATACTGGCGACGACTAGGCTACGCGCCACGACCATCTTCAGAGAGCGCTGGAAGGGATGAAATAAGTGGATTTAACGTACAGCCGCCATCATCTCTTATAACCACGCTACAGACGCCATGGGTAAGGACTACAGTCCGTAAACCGATAATAATCCGCATTTCGGATTATATATCACATGGACATGACAATGACCTCTGCCGGGAAAATAACGGACTGAAATCCACCGAGCGAAGCTATATTGCCTGAGGGACAGGAAATTAAATATGTTGATCCAATAGATGACAGTACTAGTTCGTCGAGTGACGCATCGTGACCAAGCACGGGATCTACGTGGATCACGCATGAAAGCCAGGTCATTTGCCCTTAAGGGTCAGTTTGTGCTATTGAGGCTGAATAGAAGTCACTTCAGCGGGTTTGTTTCCCATGCCGCCATGATAACTCCTATGCGGTTCGGCTGTGCGCGATAGGCCGAAGTTGGCTGTCAGGCAGGCAGACAAATGAGCACACACCAACATTATCGCCGCTCGAGACACGCATGTAACGTCCCATCGAAACCGATAGTGCGAAGATATTGGCGCTTGGCGGATCGAGATCGTTCCGTGTTCTTTTGTGGCAAAGTAGGGTGCGTTACAAGGGAGGATGACAGGCAGGGTCAGGTCGAGAATTGACTGTGGTGCATGACAGTATGAGGCGTATATTCTTTCGAGCTGGTTTACTGTGCACATAATGAATGGGCTATAAGTACCCATATGGCGGATAAGAGCAGCGATACCGAAGAAATCCATGCCGTGGCAGCGTGGTTACCGAGCCAACAAGAACGCCTGATGCATATTGGCAAAACAAAACACCCCACTAGAAATACCATCCACACGACAATCCCATCATATAAGAATGCTCCTCGTGAACTTCAAAATGTTAATATTGCCAATGACCATCTATCTCCCTGTTTAGATCAACGCGAGATATTGGAGGCACTTCGAGTTGATCATATAGCAGGAATTAAAAATCTTACTGTGGAAGGTCAACCAGCGCCAACGTGCATACGAGGAGGTTGAGTTAATGCGTTCTTTGAAGATGGTCGTCGAATCGTCACTGGTTCGGATGATGATAAAACCCTGCGCATATGGAACATGCAAAATGAAGCACCACTAGAATACCCATGAGTTGCCGCGGTGTTGTAGTGGCGGAGTTTCAATCCTTCCTTCCTTCTTCCTCGGTGAAAAGTTGAGAGCGTTCGGTGTTTTATGAGGCAATCAATTGACATCCGTCGTTGAAATGTTCCATCGGATTAATGAACGATTCAATGACGGATGTTCTTTGGCGCCATGCTTGGCCAGCGGCTGGAGTATCACGGCCGCCATGCGTGCCCTTCTCGATCGAGCCCGAATGCGATTCACCAATCTCTGCCAAAATAACTCGTTAGCGGTGCGCTCTACGCATGGTCCGGTTCCGCCGTTGGCCTGCCTGCCTGTTGCGTCATGATGAGTCCTCGGTACAGCTATACGCCAGGGCGCAGGACTATATAGCTGACTCGGGTTATCAGGGCCAGCAGATCGAAAGAAAGAACGATACATTGCTTCACTGGCACGCAATTAAAATCGGATGCAAGGTATGGGTGAGCCACACAAGATAGGTAGACCTTTACTCTGCCAGGTGCTAGTGTCCCATAAAATGACTTTGTTGTCTCCTGACCCGCTGGCCAAGATCTCTCCATCAGGAAACATGTTCAACGTAAGCACTACGCTTGTGTGACCTTCTAAAGGACCTGTGACAATCCTCCCACTCTCAACATCACGTACCAATAACTGCGAAACTAGCACATCGTTTAGATCAAAATCGTTTTCATCAAAACCACCTTCATCCACACCATCTGGCGCCTCTCCCTCCGCACTGACAACCTGTTTCCCGTCGTCCAGGAGTACAAGTGCATAGGCGTACTGCCACTTCATCATCTCTGCGCCGTCCTCAAACCTCCATATGCGTATGTCTTGTCGGCAGATGCAGTTGCTATTCTCTTGCCATCCGGAAAAGTTGCAATGTAAAATATGTCCCTCGAATGTCTTGACAGGCTTTTGATGTGAAGCAGGTAGCTGTTTGTCACTCTTCATCCCCAGTCACGGTTGTTCTCCTGAAGCTGGCCCTTTTTTGAGTTATGACCTAGTGGGGGATCAGACACGCCAAAGAGGAGAATGCGAAAGATAGTTTTGGTTGAGGTGCGTTACTGGTTCAATGCGTTGACAACATGCAGCTCATAACGCGAAGTATCTCGCAGAATTCTTTCTAGTATTCACACACACAGGCCCGAACACTCTTCATAACTTGGCCACTCTTTGGGCTTTTCAGTTTGAACAAACTGTCTCACAACCTGGGCGACCTGGTCAACGTCGAATTTCATCAACTGTTGCCTTGGCGCAGTGTACCGAAGATCAACTGACGTGCACGAAGATCGGCGTTTAAAAGTAAGTATTTTATCCAAGGCCTCTGCACGAACCATTGTCAGCTCGCACTCCAAAGTTCTCATGGCCTGCGGACGGTCCCTCTGATTTGTTCACAGCAGCGCCGAATTGATGAGAATGTGATGTGAAGCAGACAATGAACTTCGCCCGTTTGTGGGATTTGCACTTCGAGGAAGTGCTGGGTTGCGATTCGCACCCGTGCATTTCGTGCTAATACCTTCTCGTCTTAAAATACTTCACAATGGAATCTTTTGCATCGTCAAAGATGATCGATATCGATCATCGACGATCCATCGTATCAGACGCTCATCCAAGTTAGTCACAAAACGAGATGGACGACGACACAATGGCCTCACACAAACAAAAATTGTCGATCGCACTCGAAAATTACCGGTCCTGGACTGTACCGACGTTTACTACCTACCTCCATTCATGTGTCATGCACACAATGGCCATCAACATGAGCCTTTACGATCGGAAATCAGGCTGCCGGCGTGTTACAGGTATTCTATTTCGCATGTGCGATTTCTGGCTGGTTTCTCACAAGTAATCAACAGATATCATTCATGAATCAGGATGTATCTACCAGTAGCAGTGCGATGCGTCGGATATAGTGCGGTTTGTATCAGAATAACTCTACACTAACCATATCTTTGTTCATCACCCTAAACATAACTCCACTGCCCACTTATCTAAGCGCATGGTGCGCTGGATATAGCGAGTTTATTTACTCTGCTTCGACCCACTCTGTGTTCCGGTTTCTTGTCTGGCTTATCTGGTGCTGTGGCGCAAGATGGTCCTTGTTCCATAAGAGTTATCGAAGGAGCTGTTACACCTCGGACTTGTACAGCAAGGCCGAAGTGGGTGCACATTATTGTTTCAATCACATCACGCTCAAACCTGTGTTAGATTGATTTCTTTCAGAACTCTTCTATTTATGCAAGTCTGCAGCAAGAACACCTCGGAAATCGCATTGGAATTAGCTGCCGAAATCGCCAACGATTGGAACTTTCCTGGTCAAGTAGTCGTGTGCGTAATACTCGTTTGCAAATTAAAATTAAAATTTACTTGGATGACTTCCTCTTCATGCTTGAGGTTGCACCGCAATACTAACTTCGCAATTAAGGGTCTTGAGGCGGGATCAAATATCCGTTTCCATCGTGCTCTTTTGGCGACACAAGCGCTGAACAGTGGTATATCTAGCATGGACACCATGACTAGATCGTTAACACCCCCAACATCCCCCACACGCTCACACGCATCCCTCGAATATGACCTTCGTCTCCAATCATCCCACTGTCTGGCCGTACATCGATGCTAGAATTTATTTTAGCTATTGGGAAGGTTTGTCGTATCAATTGGTGATGTCTCAATCTAACATCGACTTGCATTTTGCAGTTGCCGCCGGCGTCGTGGTGGTATATGACTGGGGTGAGCAGGACGTTGTTCTGAAACTGCTGCCATTCTTACGATATTTCCAGTATTAACAATCGGACAAGAGGTACGTTGACCTCATCGCCAGAGCAGCCAACTCGCTAATAATGGCGTTATAGATTGAACTCATCTGGGTGAGTGACAGAGTCTCATCATAAACAGGAGAATACGATGAATTCGCGACAGAGGCAACGCTGGTCTCTCATGACTGTGCTGTATTTGGTTGTTCGTACCTCATGTTATGCTATAGCGTGGTTGGCGGGTTGCGCTGACTCCAAAATGTTCTAGATACACTATGTTGGAATACCTTATTATGTGTATGTATCGAGGCCAAAGATTGATGTTGTACTAATTGCTCATCTCTGACGATTAGTGTCGTTGTTCTGGGTATGTCTCATATGCGCTGTGTTCGATTCTTCTGATCGGCATCACACAGAAAATATGCCATTTGTCTCGCTGACAGATGTAGTGAGTATTCTGCAACCATCTCCCTCCTATCCGACTAATACACATATCTAGGGGTGAGTGAAATTCTGACGATTGACCTTGGTTCAACATAATGACTACGCAGGTGTGAGTTGAGTGTCTGATTCTAGTACGAGGTGATCACTGATTGGGTGTTTCAGGCAATATTCTGGTCTACGCAGCAAATGCGACAAATTTGGTCATAACTGCCATGCTGGGCGGTGAGCTGCAAAATCTCAGTGATATTGACTCCACTGAGTGATGCTGCAAGTCATCATGATTGCTCGGTTATATGCCATGTATCAAGGATCCAGAACCACGCTCATCTTCCTTGTTGTCATCTTCCTGGCTGTTAACATCGCCTGTGTGGTACTCATGGCAATAGTACTCAAGTATATTGTAGGAGGTATGTTTTACTTGCTGACTTGCAGAATACAGCTCATTGGACAAACACCAGAGGAGGCGATACTCTCTGGCATCCATATGTGCGCTTTTGGCTATGAGGGGGATACCACGCTTCTTATCTCAATGGTCTGGATGCTCAACACTATTTGGGAGGTCCTCTCGCTGTGTCTTTCGGCCTGGATTGCTGTGAAACACTTCCGTGACCTGCGACGCCTCAGCCTATCGACAGGATCGACCATGGGGGACTGTTTCAAAGTGTTGATACAATCTCACGTGCTGTATTTTGCGAGGTGAGCTTGTAATGTGAATGTGATTATCTTTTCCTGCTCAAATTCCGCACGTGCTAGCTTTGCCGGTGTCTCTTGCTTCCAGCTTATTGAAAACTCTCCAGCGATCTCGGTGCGCTAACCTGTCGCTGACATCTGCTCATAGCCATGGCTCATCATTTCTGTAGAATTCTATTGGATTTCTAACACTTGATGGTGTTCTTCAAATTTTAACGGTCGTGCAGATGTTTGTGTTGGGACCACGTCTCATCCTTAGCACTCGAGAATGCCACGCCAAACTCGTTGCCGGCTCCGATGCAGACACTAGCATGAATTCGATTGTCTTCCAGGAGCAAGTACATGTATCAACTAGCGGTACTGTGTAGGGAAATGGTTGCCGAGCATTCTGCAGGGAGGAGAAATTTGGTCGAGGATCCGTCGTGGTATTTATTAAACATATTATGGAAAGCCAGACAACCGCGCTCTGCTTCTCGCATCTGTCACACGCGTCAATAACGCCGCGTCACAGGCGCGTCACGACCGCGGCAGGCGCGGCAGGACCGCGTCAATTTCACCTGGCCCCAATATTGTTTTATGGGATGTGAAGAGCACTCACGCCGTCCTGGCCCTCCGAGTCATCACTGGTAGCAGGAAAAACCGCGGTTGCAGCTTTTCTTTAGATAATCAGGTCCCATTCTCACCACGTGAAGTTGAATCCATCATAAGTACTGTTATCCATGTCACTACCACGCAGCGACAGAATGACATTGCAACGTTTTCACATCGCGCAACCATATTGTCTACATATTGTAAGCCACTTGTGTCGTTTGCTTTTTGCAATGCATACTGAGTCTCTAGCCAGCAGCGGTATTCCAGTCTCAGTCCTCAGGGCACCGTGCCACAGCAATGTCACATATGATCGTGTCAGCCAGCATTGCCAGTAGTCCGAATCGAACTCCAGCAAGACCATTACCATCCCGTTGTCCACGGTCAATCCGTTCTAAGGCGGCTCGATTGTTGTAGCCCCCCGCTAGACTATGATCGTCACGGGACTTTTTCGGCCATTGTCAACAACACTTTCGGATTGCATTAGTACTCCCGACTCGGAGTCACTACTACCAGTCACGAGTCATGGCATGTGGAGCTCACAACGTAGATTACATTCGTTTGACTGCGCACAAGAGCCTCCCGTGCCTTCAAGGAGAGCCAGCAGCTTGAGAAAAAGCGTTTGGCAGTGAGTGCTTCTAGTCGTGTCTGTCGGTATGCGTATACTATTTCATGCGCCACGCAGAATGCACCAATGTATTCTCCAAGACTATATACACACCTCCACCTCCCCATCATCCTTACTCGCACAGCACACCGACATTAACACCACCGTTGTTCAAGACAATTTGACATGTACTATGCCTCGCACTCGCCCCCTCCACAAAGTCCCACTGAGTCAGCTGCTCAAATATCCTCGACTTCACAATCAAAAAACAAAATGAATACGCAAGCCTGCTAGAGTCAGAGCCACTGCATTGACAAACCATTTCCCAGGCTCCCTTGAGCCCGAGGTCGCAGCTTTTCCTGAACCCACCGCAAATGCTGACCCCCAGGCATGAGAATTCTGAAATATGTTCTGATCTTCGGGTAGAGATGACACATGCATGGGCGTCCGTCCATGGAATCGTTATGACTTTGAGATTCCTGACTTCACAGACGATACAAATATTTGTCGCAGCTCGAGTCCCCATTAGATGATTCACCCATCCTTCTAGAGAGCATATGCCAGTTGATTCAGAGGCTTGGTGGGCGTCAGGACGCTATGCATTGCAGCTGTTTTTACAGCCGAGCGTTTGAAGTGTTTTCAATTCATACATTAATAACACTTGCCTGTATCTTATATAAAATGTTGCTAGCTTATGACAGGAAATTGAGTGTTGTACGTTGAACGTCCGACAATCACGATGGGCGATAAAGGGGTTTTCCTGTTTTCGGACGTGAGATTTCCTTCCGTCGTCATTACATAGTACTTCCGAAGTTCCGCAAACCATTCAGCCAACAAACTTGGTCAAATATTCATGATTTCAGTTGGTCGTTTTCAACATTAGCATCAACAGTGCTAATTGTTATGTCTAGGCATTCTTCATATTCAATCAGAAGGGAGAGGTGCGCTTGGTGGTCTTATCGTTGACTTCTCCTTCTAACGGATTCTTGGCGCCAGGTTCTGATTTCCAGGCTATATCGGACAGACTTCAAGTAGGATCGTTTCTATTCACGCCATTAGTACTCGTCTTAAGCAATTATAGGCGATCCATCGCAGACGTGTTCCGGATACAAGTCGTGTCTAACAGTGATGTGCGATCTCCCATCATAACGTTGGGCTCGACAAGTTTCTTTCATGTGCGGGTGAATAACCTCTACGTTGTCTGCGTGACAAAGTATGTTCCATACCTCGAGCTAGCTTTGCTACATTAATCTTCAGCCCAGGACAAACGCGAATGCTGCCCTCGTCTTTGAATTTTGCTACCGTTTCATTAGTATTGCCAAGTCGTATTTTGGAAAAGTGGACGAGGAATCCGTCAAGAACAACTTCGTGCTGATATATGAATTAATTGATGGTAAGATGATTTCATGTGTCTGGATGGTGCTTCACCAATGACGGTCTACAGAAATCAGTGACTACGGATACCCTCAGAACAGCGAGATCGACACCCTCAAATCTTATATCACCACAGAAAGCGTAATATCTTCGGCCATAGCAGCTGTTTGCATTTTCCCTTGCTGGTTGATCGACATTCAGCTGATGGGAATTTAGGAGGAGTCATCGAAAATCACTACACAAGCCACGGGAGCGACAAGTTGGCGACGTGGGGATGTGAAATACAAGAAGAATGAAGCGTTTGTAGATGTGGTGGAGACTGTCAATCTAAGCATGAGTGCAAAGGGTGATGACGACTTGGGTTTCCTCTTGTATATCTGTGCAATATTCATGATTATTCTCTAGGGACTGTCCTCCGTGCCGATGTGGATGGACATATTCAAATGCGCGCTTATCTGTCTGGGACGCCAGAATGTAAATTCGGTCTCAACGACAAGCTCGTAATTGATAAGAACAGCCAAGGTGGAGCAAGCGACGCGGTAGAGCTGGATGATTGTCGCTTCCACCAGTGTGTCCGGCTTAATGAATTCGACACAAGCCGCACGATCAGCTTTATTCCTCCCGATGGCGAATTTGAACTGATGAGGCGAGTCACTTTTATCCTTCTCGGTTTCACAACAAACCACTGACAATAACGTTTTGCAGGTACCGCTCGACATCAAATGTAAAGTTGCCTTTGCGAGTGATCCCGACAGTAAATGAGATTGGAACGACGCAAGTGTCGTACAACATCGCCGTGAAAGCCAATTTTGGGAACAAGTTGTCTGCCACCAACGTGGTTCTACGGATACCGACACCATTGAATACGACTGGCGTGGACTGCAAAGTTGCAAATGGCAAGGCTAAATATGTACCTGCAGAAAACGTGGTCGTATGGAAGTATGTCGCATGGTCCACTTGTGATGACTGCTGCTTACACTGCGTCTAGGATTCCGCGGATTCAGGGTGGACAAGAATGCACCTTCAGCGCGACTGCTAGTCTTACTAGCACTACCACTCGGCAAGTTTGGGCTCGGCCACCTATCGACGTCGACTTTGAAGTTTTGATGCTTACCGCATCTGGTCTGATTGTCCGGTTTCTCAAAGTTTTTGAGAAAAGCAATTATCACAGCATCAAGTGGGTACGCTACCTCACCAAAGCGAGCGGGAGTTATCAGATTCGGGTATGTGGTTAAACCATCCGATTTGTGACAGATCTCGTGCTGATAACTTGGCAAAGTTTTGATGCGATCAGTATCCCTTACATTTGTTGACTTATATACTACATCCTTGGACAATCGTGTTAATCACATACCAACTGATCATTTGGGTCCTTCTGAAATTTTAACTACATGTTGTCGGGACTTGTGTTTGGAGTACCAATCTTAGTAACAACTATACACAGGCCCCGACAGCCTACGCTCGCCTCAGCTCTGTTCCTCAGTTTCAACAACATCGTTCCGCTTCTATGTTCTGGAGGTAATTTCTTTTACTTTCCACATATCAGTGTGGTTTTTAATACACTATGAACTTTATTCTTGAGTAGATTCGGATTTCACAACACATCCTCCATCGACAGTCTACTGGACAAGGACGATGTTTCATTAGAGGCAATTCTAGACGAAGACGACCTACTACAGGAATGCAAGTCGCAGAATACGCGGCTCATCGACTACTTTCAGCGTGTAGATGTCCTGAAAAGACTTCTGGGGTATGTGACTGGTCAGATTGCAGGCGAAGAGGAGCGAGGACGGTTCAAGTAAGCCTTATCTCCGGTACTCTGCCTCATGGGCATCTCCACTGATCGATTCTAGGTATCCATATGTCGCTACAGAAGTTCTTTGCAGTGAAATATGGTCGATAGTGGAAACCTGCGTCAATTCTTCAGACCAGCTGCTGACACCGTTCTGGGAAACGGTTCTCGACAAATCTCCTGAAGAGATGAAGACGGAGATGGTTATGGCTTCTCACTTTGCCAAGATCAATGCTGTCTTCCTCACCAAGAAGCCAGCGGAGGTGAATGCCTATCTTTTCACCACCGTCCTCTGACGAACCCAGAGCTATGTGCTCAGATGCTCGCCTTCATCCAATCCCAACCGTCTGTCGTGGAGCGCCTCTTGCGACACGTGGAGACGCCATCCATAGTTGACCTTCTTGTCCGCATTATTCAGCTGGACGAAGTCCCAGGTGGTGCAGGGGTTCTTGAAGTATGCTCTTATATGCAGCATTCTGCGTGGCAGCTTACCCAGTATCGCAATTCAGTGGCTTTCGTCGGAGAACCTCATGGGGAGATTGGTTGAGCTGCTTTCCCCGGCGCACACCAGCGACATGCATACAGTGGTTTCAGAACTGATCAAGGGGATACTTTCCATGGCTACTGCGTCACCCGCGCCAGGACTTACGGATGGTCTGCAGAATGGAGTTGCTTCAAATCTCTTCTCCAGGGAGCTGGCACGGCCCGAAAGCGTTTCAACATTAACCGATTACATATTAGGCGATTTCAGTCCATTAGCCGAAGCCGAAGCCCAGAAAGCGATCCATGATGATGATTCTACTGATCATTGTAGTTCCTCCACCCCAGAGTTCCCAAATCTTGACTCCTCCGTCTCTTCTGTTGTTCACTCGATATCTGTGGTCATCGAACTTATTCGGAAAAACAACTCAGATTATTTCGAACCATACCTCTTCCATACCCTGCGAAATCGGCTGATTCATATCCAACAACAGCTAGCAGGGGCTGAAAACGGGCGCGCGAAGCTAGAGGAATCCATGAAGGAGATGTCGGACAGAATGGGCGTGGTGCACCTAGGCCCCTTACTGGAGATTATGGGTGAACGACTTGCGACCTTCGAGCAATATCTTCGTCGACCACGATCTTTGGTGAGTCTGTCGGTTATCACTCGAACCCTAAACATGATCTTCCCTCTCAGCAAGGACCCATACCCACAACTGTAGGTGTAATCACGCCTCTCACCTTCGAACGATTTCGGATATGCGAGTTATATGCTGAACTCCTGCATTGCTCTAACATGGCCATATTAAACCGTCCTGGGGAGTTTAGCGATCTTTATGACAAGCAAGGTCGATTACAAGGCGGGCTATCATCTCTGGAGCATCTTGCTCGTGTAATTGCCATTGGTTCCGGAGATGAAAGAGATCAAGACGCGATGGACGACAACCATGACGACGTTGAGCCCGCATTGGAGTTGCCTGTCACCAGCCGATCACGAGGATCTTCGCTATTAGATTCGGATGAAGACATGAGCGATGACGAACCTGGTAGCTCGGATGACGATGTCCTGGAGGAGATCATGATGGATGACCCTCCGAAGCTGCAACATTCACCATCAGAAGATCTTCCACCACAGGAACTTCTAACAATCGTCCCTTCCTCGCTTAATGCAGCGTCATTACCTCCACCTGCCGAGATTGCGGCTCAAGGTACTGCAAAACGGACTTCCAGCACGTCTAGTAGTAGTGATAGCTCCACCGCGAAATCTCCCTCCATACGTTCGCGCAGAAGCTCCAAGCGGATGGTTAGCACTGATACAGTGCCAGGTCTCTCGATAGGGGAGAAAACGAAAATGCGCTTCTTGGAGGCCAATGTTTTGGGCACTTTATTGGTGAGCTGCCAGTCCTCCATACTGTTGCTGTACTCATACGTATGATCAGGACCTCTTCTTTGAATTTCCTTGGAATAACTTTTTGCACAATACCGTCTATGATTTCATCCATCAAATTCTCACAGGCAGGACTGATGGAGGACTGAACAAAGAATTGTCAATCTCTCTCTTCCGGGATGCACGCATCATGCAACGCATCATCGACGGTCAAAAGCGAAATGATGCAGAAAGGTACTATACTTCATCTCACTGTTGCATGATCTCAATTATACCACTCCAGCTCAAAAGCGAAGGGTGTTCGGCTTGGGTATATGGGCCATCTAACGCAGGTGGCAGAGGACGTCATTGGAGCCCTTGAACACTATCCACCCAACCTCCGGTTAATCATTGAGCAATATGCACCTCAGCCTGCTTGGCAGGAGTACGTGACGGGTCGCTTCAATGAGACCAAGAAACGCGATAGCAGTCTTCTTGGCGGAGGGAGGCCTGCCGTCACCTCAACTTCACGTGCTGGTGGTAGATGGACAGTGGACGAGGAAGACAATGGCCCATCGCTGAGTGCAGCTGCGACCACAGGTCCTGGAATTACTGGTGAATTCAGGAGATCTGTGACCACGAGACCATCGAGAGCAACGAGTGCTGACTTTGGTCCTGCACCGATGGAAGACGACGACGACCATGGTGCTGGACCTCCACAAGTATTTCCTATTTCATTCGAAAACAGGGGATTCGCTCATTTTTGTCCAGTTTGCTCGCTACTTGGCTCAGGAGATGCATTCAAGGGAGCAGTTCAACTCATCAGCTGATGCTTCGGATGAAGACGAAGATGAAGACGGCGGATGGTTGGCTCAATCGTCATTTGATTTAGGCAGACCACCCCTTCGGAGAAATACTGGAAATCGACAAGAAATTTCTTCCAGCGGTTTTGACGTAGGTACATCCCCACTGCACCATTGCCCTAAAGTAATTCGGCTCCCCAGGATGCATTCAATCCTGGCCCCAGTGGCGCTTTGAGGGAGGCGCTTGCTGATGATCCTTTCGGGGTAAAATATGACGACGTAAATAAGTTTACTTCTGTCTCATTGAGTTCTACTGACGGACTCATTCCAGGATGATGGTTTTGGCCCATTTTCCGATGCAGCGGCAACCTCCCCAGATCACTTCAATTTTTCTTCCTCGATTTCATCATCTTTCTCGTCTGATGACTCCTTTGACTTTGGAGATTTCCAGAGCTCAGACGACAGCATCCATGACGGCGAACTCACTCCGACTGCTGGGAGCTGGACTTTGGCAAGCGGTTCAGAATCAGAAGGGGACGAGTTCGGCAACCCTGGAAAGGGCTCAAATGGAATACATCCAATATCGTTGGATGATTTGAATGGTCGACTGGAGGAGTCCGATAGGAGTAAAGACTGGAGCTAAAAAGCGGTGTTGATAGCGTGTTGTGCGCATTGTCCTAGATGATGATGCTCTACTGTTCATGTGTATATATCACAGCACATATTTCTTCTATTCATCGTCTCGTATGGTGTATGTTAAAGAACAGTTATGGTGTGAACTGATACCCTCCACCCCTCGACTCTGCTGTGAAATTCAGCTCGGCAAGTACTTTCCCAGTTGGGTCAGCAAGAGTGCATTCAACACTGTCACCTGGGTTGACAGGGCCAACACCAGAAGGAGTTCCGGTGAGGATGAGGTCACCCTCCTGTGCAATTGTGTAAATAAATCAGGACTGTGGACACGATTATCCTGACGCACCTCCAAGGTCATGATGGAAGAGATGTGTTCAATAAGTCGTGGGATACGGAAAATCATGTCCCCAGTCGTACCATTCTGCTTGATCGCACCATTAATCTATCACACAACGAATCGCGTCAAGACATGTTCCCGTTCAATTATTAAAACAAACCTTCAAGGAGAGCATGAGGTCATGAGCATCCGAAACGGACGACTTCGGGATAAAAGACCTGATCACAGGTTCAAGACACATCGACACAACGTGGTTCTCATGACACACCCAATGGGAGTGAACGTATCGAAGCCCTTCACGGCAGACCAAGGCAGACCCTTCTTCTTCACCTCGTCCTGCATGTTTCGTGCGGTCATGTCGACGGCCAACGCTAAGTCTCCGAATGAGCATTCAAAACAACCCACAAATTATTTCGCTCACCGTAGCCCGCAATGTGCGACTCAGCTGTGTCCTGGGAAATGTCCCGACCGCCTTTCCCGATTACGAGGCCAAGTTCAACTGCGCTGGAATTCACAGAACTGTTACAAGAGCTTAATATCGAAGCGGACCTTCATGGTGTGCTACTACGCCGCGTGGGATTTCGACCTTTCCTCCAGTAGGGAGGTAGCTCGTCGTAGGCTTGAGAAAGAAGAAAGGCTCTTTCGTCCTGGCATTGTTGAGCTCCTTGATGTGCTCAGAGTAGTTTCTGCCAATGGCAACGATCTTGATTCACGTCAGCAAACATTAGCGATGTAATGATGTTTGAATTTCACCTTTTTCCCCTGCCTCACGAACTGAGCTGCTGCAGACATAAGTATCAATGAGCACAAGACGAGCAAGACGGAACACCGCGTGAAGGTTGTGGTGGTCACGTGAGATACTTATCAACGTCTTAAATTAGTACCGTACTTGTAACAGCTTTAAAGTTATCACAAGAGTTCTGGCATTATCCATAGGTCAGATTACTTCCAGGGCTTCTGTCGCAACTTGAAATAGAGCCTTGAGACAGGAGCCAGGAGCCAGGAAACTACTGGTATGCTTGCTTGCTTCCCTCAGGACAATTCATTTATATTGCTTAATGATTGGCACATGTAATATGGAAAGTTGACATGATGAACAGAAATGCCAACTCACAATGGAGCGAAACGATTACGACTATTCAGGAGCCTCCATGCTGATCGAGTCCAAGTCACTCCTTCTCCTGCAGAAGTTATGAGAGCGATATTTAGCCCAATCCCATGGTGGAATTGTCAGGTACAGTTTGCGTTCTTAGCACTACCACTTCGTATGGGTGAGTGTGCTTTCAGCTGTTCGATTCCGACCCTTCCAGCTCCATCTTCCTACCAGCCCTATCTTCTGGCCCAAGAAGACACGATGCAATGTCCATCTTGCGAGAGTGCAACGGAGTTGACGGAGGCAGTGAGGGCGGAAATCGATGCCTTGCCCGTGATGGTGTTGGCATCCCACACCCAAATCGTCTTGTCTATTGAACCAGAAACTATGGGATTTCCATCCGGTGAGATTGCGACAGACCAAACCAAGTTAGTGTGGCCTTGTAGAGGGGATCCTAATGCCACGCTAGTCTCCACATGCCACCCTCGGATCGTCTGGTCAGATGAACCAGACACAATGCGGTTTCCATCCGACATGATTGCAAGTGATATAACATGGTCAGTATGACCTTGGAGAGGGGCACCCAATGCATCGCCAGTCTGCATATCCCACACTCGAATGGTGTTGCCTTGCGAACCAGACACGATGTGTTTCACATCGAGTGAGATTGCGACACACCGAACCGCGTCCGTATGCCCTTGAAGTGGGACACCAAGTGCTTCACATGTCTCCATATCCCATACCCGAATAGTCTTGTCGTCCGACCCAGAGACGGACACTCCTTCCTCCCAGCCAACAGAGTTACCAGCAAATGTTCGCGTCCACTGCAAGATATTCGTGATACCCTGGATGTACCACATGTCCGTCATATCTCCATAGCCAGATGGAAAACGCATCGTGTTTCCAGAAAGCAGACCAAGAATTTCCCGGGTATTCATGTCACCACTCTCGTCCAACGCATCGATAACCAGCAGGACGGGTGCAGTGATTGCTTTCGAGGCCTCTCCAATTGGTCCTACGAATAACTCCTGCCATTGTCTTGAGATGTCTATGGCGTGCTTTAAGCTCGTTGTCGTCATGAACCGCACACGCCAATGCTCCCCGCATGGTAATATCGCAATCAGCCAAGTCGCGCGCGATTGTGGTGAATATCTTTTCGTGGCGACGTTCAAATTTCCTTGTGCGGTCGAAGCAGAAACAAGCTTGCATTCCCCCGCGCTCGTGAGACCAGTTGGCTATGGTATGAGCAATGGCCGATTTGCATTTCCCTGCTGTGCCAAACAACCACAAGACGCGCGGCACGTCTTCCCCCGTGCAACGGATCCAGCACTTGATCTCAGACAGAATGTCTTCCCGAGTGCCTGTGAGACAATTCTTAGAGTTATTCCGTCCAGCACCAGGCACATATTCCATGCCGCTAACGTCCAGGTCCTCAGCTATATCATTGGTATCAAATTTCTGTGAAAGCTCAAAGAGAGCTTAAAGTTGATCGTACCGATAAGGTGGACAGTTTCGGAGTTGGTGAGAGCCATTTTATATCGGAATTATTGCACGAGGTTGGTGATCGTTGTGACGTTGGATCACCGCTTCTGTTTCATTGAAGATGTGCTTGCCAAGTCTTTGCCCTGTAAAGAGATACTGAGTCTTGAGTGGCACTGTGGTGGATAGGACTCGCAAAAACTCAATGGACGACAAAGTCGGCACACTCCAGCGTCTGTCGCGCAATCTTTCCAGATATCTCCAGAATGGATGCGATCCTAGCCAACCCCTCCCCTTCCATTAATAAAGCATAGATGTCCGAGATCTTCGAGAGCAGACGAGATACATCAGCATCCCGGTTCGCCTGATCGAGAATCATCCGCTGCCCATATAATCTTATTGACCTGCGAAGTGAAAAAAATACAGGATCGAGCACACCTTGGAAGCGCAGGCGAAGACACTCAATGCTACTTTCACGTAGGGATGGACCTACGTATAAATATCAGCCACGTGCGAATTGAGATAGACACCCGTACATCTGCAAGTCTTGTAGCGACGGAGCTAAAGACTCTCAATGGTCCAGGAATTTGGGAGAACGTGTTGATCGTATTGGGAATGGATTGGAGGTTGTCAGATGCTGAAGCAGTATTTTCCACCTTTCCCGAGACATGTCTGATTCCGTCGAAATCTGCTTTGGCGTTCGCAAGCGTTCAATTTACAAGCTTTGGGTCAGGTTGTTCGGACTGACGAGGGAATTTAGTGCATAATCGAAAAAGAGATGAGAAAATTACGAACTGTAATAGTCGAACTTATGTTTGCAATGCCCAAGTCGGAAGACTGGTCAAGATTTCGATCGGGAGTGATGGTGGGTGGTGGAAGGAGGTCCTACTGCCATTGGATTACACATGGAACGTATTTGGAATTGCACATACCTGTCTTGCCTTAGGGCGTAGGATGTCCCTTGCACCGGAACTTGCGGCTGTGGTTCATGGTTTGGAGACTGTCGAGCGCTTCGAGCGAAGCGCTTGCCTTAACACTTGCCTAAGCACTTGGGAATCAATAATCCTCTGCGAGGCCCATTCCTAGGCGGGAGAGAAGACGGCTGTAATCATTATTAGTAAACAAAGGCATAAATGTGAAGTCGAAAGTCCATAATCACTGGTTGTCCTCTGGCTACTCTGCCAAATGACGGATTCGCTTTAGCAGTCCCCAGCACCTCTTCCAAGTGGGATGGTCTTCATTCACCACGGAGAGCCAGGTCTGAGTCTTTAGTAGACTCTTGGTAATGAGGAAGGTCCCCGTCTCCCAAGTCGGAAATTTCTATTTTCAGTTGGCATGTTTTAAAATGGCTTGATGTGGAGATGGAGGGGGATGCTCCAAGGACAGTGAGACCGCATTTCTAAAGGGGTGAGGAAAGGGTTGGGTTGGAAAGCTGGGATCTTCCGTCCTGGCGATGTTGACTCGAGCTCCTCAATGTGGTCAGAGTAGTTTCTGCCAATGGTAACGATCTTGGTCCAAAGTCAGCATACGTTTGCCACGTAACGACGTTTGAATTTCACCTTTTCCCCCCGAACTGAGCTGCTGCAGAGTCCAGACATAAGTAGTAAATGAACAAGACGGATCAACGCGTGAAGGTCATTGGGGGTCACGTGAGATACTTATGGGTCCGTTCCTATCACAGATTTACTTTTAGTACAGTTGGTCCTCACAATAGCTACCAAGGATTTCCACGACTTTTTATCACAGAGTTCTGTTATCTATAGGACAGACTCCAGATTGTTGCAAATAGAGCCTAGGCTCAGCGTTAGCGCTCAGGACTCAGGACTCAGGAGGATCATCAGATGCATTCCGATCTCCATCATGATGCATATCAAGTGTTAATTACATTCCGTGCTGCGACTAAGTACTGATATGCACTTGCTGGCTTCCCTTGGGGGATTCACAGCGATTTGACAATTGACAGGTCATGCATTGATCGGGCCTTGTCGGATTTGCCCGATTAAGGTCTCGGCCGACCACGAGTCGAGTCACTATTAGCGAATACTCCAAGACTTCAAAAATTCTTGTTTCAGAGCACTACGCTTTCTCAAAACCTTTTTCTTCTGTCTTGTTCCCGTCGTTGCACTCAACGACAATCATGTCGCTCCCTGTCACGTTTCGTGTCTGCAATGCACCAAAATCTACTGCAAAGGTCTCGTTTACCCGTTCCCGCTCAACTGTCGCATCGTCTTCGATTGTCGACGCGAAGGCTAGGATAAGAGACCATGCTAGAAACATCAGTAGATCATCAACGCGAGGTGCTACTGCGGTTCCTGCTACGTGCGTGTTATTCATGTATCTTTTCATATAATCTGATAGCATCCACTCGCAGTCGACCCTCCCCAGCTCCTGCGTTCCAGCAGCTGCCACAGAGAAATAATGTTCCGTTCGACTTGGAATCGCATACCCGCGCACCTCTGGATCATTCTTTTGTTGGCATGTCAGGTGGTCAAATTTTTCACGAGATGATGCTTCGGCACGGGGTGAAACATGTCTTTGGTTATCCCGGCGGCGCTATTCTTCCCGTGTTCGATGCCATTCACAACTCTAAACATTTCGACTTCATTCTTCCTCGTCATGAGCAAGGCGCTGGCCATATGGCAGAGGGTTACGCTCGCGTATCAGGAAAGCCTGGTGTCGTCCTAGTGACTTCTGGTCCAGGAGCAACCAATGTCGTTACGGCAATGCAAGACGCGCTCTCTGATGGCGTTCCTCTCGTTGTTTTCTGCGGCCAGGTAGCAACCTCAGCTATCGGGTCTGACGCGTTCCAAGAAGCCGACGTTATTGGCATTTCACGCAGCTGCACCAAATGGAACGTGATGGTCAAGGACATAGCAGAGCTGCCGAGACGTATCAACGAAGCCTTCAAAATTGCAACTTCTGGACGTCCTGGACCTGTGTTGGTCGATTTGCCCAAGGATGTCACTGCTGGCATTCTTCGCACACCTGTGCCATACAAAGCGACCACTCCAGGCTCGCACACCCTGCCTGCGAATCCTATGCAGTCGATGTCCTCCCTCATCGACATGGCGTTGATCCAGCAAGCTGCAAACCTCATTAACAAATCGCAACGACCTATCATTTACGCCGGCAATGGTGTCCTCTCATCACCTTTGGGTCCCAAGTTGCTTGCGCAATTGGCTAAAGAGGGTAACATTCCTGTAACGACCACTCTCCAAGGCCTCGGTGCCTATGACGAGACAGATGAGAAGAGTCTGCACATGCTCGGCATGCACGGATCTGCTTACGCGAATCTGGCGATGCAACAGGCAGACGTTATCATTGCCTTAGGTGCGCGATTTGATGACCGTGTCACGGGTAAGGTCGATACTTTCGCACCTGCTGCCCGAGCTGCTGCCTCGCAGGGCCGCGGAGGTATCATCCACTTTGAGATTCAGCCGAAGAACATTAACAAAGTCGTCAATGCTTCCATCCCTGTCCTCGGCGACGTCGTTTCCAACATGGCTGCACTCGTCCCCTTGATCCGATCATCACCACGCACACAGTGGTTCGGTGACATCCAAGAGTGGAAACAAAAATATCCCTTCACATACGTCCCCTCGACGTCTGGTGCACGAAGCAAGCCACAGGAGGTTATCGAGGAGTTGGACCGGCAGACGGCCCACAAGAAGGAAGATGTTATTATAACTACTGGTGTTGGTCAACATCAAATGTGGGCGGCCCAACACTTCCGATGGAAGACGCCTCTGTCAATGGTTACTTCTGGTGGTCTTGGAGTGAGTCATCGCCTTTTTCCACGGGATGCCTGATGTTGATAGTTTTGCAGACCATGGGTTTTGGTCTTCCTGCTGCCGTTGGTGCTAAAGTGGCCGCTCCTAACAAGATTGTTGTCGACATCGACGGCGATGCATCATTTAGCATGACTGCTATGGAGCTCGCTACTGCCTCGCAGTACAACATCGGTGTCAAAGTTCTCATCCTCAACAACGAATTCCAGGGTATGGTCTTGCAATGGCAAGGTTGGTCGATCCCACCTTCAGTACACCTTGAATAGTTCTCACGAGAAATCCAGATCTATTCTACGAATCCAGGTACTCGCATACGCGGATGACGAACCCCGACTTTGTTATGCTTGCAAAAGCCATGCATGTGCACGCGATTCGATGCGAGTCAACCGCAGACCTTCCCGCAAAAATGAAGGAGTTTTTGGAATACGACGGCTCAAAACCCGTCTTGATGGAGTGCATGGTCGAGACTGACGAGCACGTGTACCCGATGGTGCGTATCGATAGGCCAGTCTATCTTTGAGCCGGGTAAACTAACTGTTGCTACCAGGTCCCCGCGGGGAAGGCGTTGCACGAGCAGGTCCTCCACCCTATCCTGAGATCAAAAGAAAAATCCGATGCATGATCTAATTTTCTTTATTTTCGATCCATATGCATATTATTCTACTTTTTTTCTTTTCGCGCACATCAGATTCACGACATACCGTTTTCACTGTGTACTAACATTCATTCATTGGGTCGACCATCTTTTATTGACACGAACCACATTTATCTACGGCGTCCTTGCGATCGCAAAAGGGATGTTAAATCCCATGGGCATATTAGGTCTACTCAAAATAACAGAACAGAAATAGTATTACTGGTCCATGTGTGGAATCCAATAATAGCGATTGTGCTATGATTAGTATATCCCGACGAGATCGAATATGGTCCTACTATTAGCCAGGTCCATCAGCGTCCCGCAACTGTTGGATACAGAATCGGGTTCATAAGCGGTGCATGCAGTGTCCGGTGATCCAGTGTTACATGCGATCAGTGTGGGCATGGGCGTAGTGGGGCTCGGGGCCTTGAAAGATGCGACAACTTGGCAAACTTAGTCTGCTGAGTTGGACCATTGGTAGTGCGGTGCACCCGGTGGCCAGGCCAGGCCAGGCCAAGTGGGGAGGATCAAAGTCCCAATTCGCTCTGCCCCACGAAAACTCGTGTGCTAACGTGATACGGCCAGAATCAGCCAAAAGGGTGTGACATTGGACAGCGAGCCTATCGCTAGTCACCAAATGCCGTGCTGTACCTGGGAAGATGTTATTCGTTGACCCCGTTCACATCGACGGGTTCGAGCTCAGATCCAGTAACGCGTAATCGGTTTAAACGCAATGACGAGTGTCGCATACTCAGTCGAGTTTGCCCAAACCAAAGATCGCAGTGACGCTGTGAGGTGATCAGGGCGCAGTATCCTGTCAAGAATGTGTTTACACACCCCTAAGGTGCACAATAGATAGGGTTGATGGGAACACCGGTCTAGTATACAGGCACAGGTCCGTCGCGTCGCGAGCTTCAGACGATGAACAGGCAGAAACCTCATGCAGCAGATGTGTAAATGATACGGATAAACGCGTTGGCTGGTTGGAAATGCTTTCAGGGAGTTGGAGCTGGATCGAATGAAATCTTTGGTTCGACAGATGATATGATCCGACTGGGATGCTAAGCTGTGGAAAGGGCCTAAAGTCACGCCACTGAGGGTCCATTGGGTGTGAGCTATGGAGCTGTGGGAAATGAATGGCGAATCATGCCGCCCCTCTGACCAATTGAACTGACATGGCACTCAGCTCGATAC
This sequence comes from Suillus brevipes Sb2, assembly GCA_011800875.2. Taxonomy (NCBI): domain Eukaryota; kingdom Fungi; phylum Basidiomycota; class Agaricomycetes; order Boletales; family Suillaceae; genus Suillus; species Suillus brevipes. The sequence continues at coordinate 114,781 of JRHT02000055.1, read as the reverse complement.
TATGGGCGATAGACCGCAGTGAGGACGAATACGATAGTTTGATTGACACTCGGTAGGCTGGGGACGGACTAGTGAGTCTCAAACTGTCAACACAGCAAGTAATCTCCACTCACTGTTGGATCTCCTGATGGGGATACGATGTTTGCTAGTGCCCTTCAGGGAAACATCGCGCATGCAAACCATGATGTGTATCCTGAGGCACGAACCCTCTTTGCGAAGTAATAGCGTGCACCGCACGCAGAAGAGCCCGCGGGCCAACGTTCCGAATCAACCTCAAAAACACAAGCGCCAAAACGCTAATTTGTATGTCAATATGGCATGATGACAGCACTTACCAAACCTTGGGCAGCTGATGCTGAACCTACGCAACACGCAGATGCGAGTCTGGTCTTTTACGTTCTTTCCGTGGCAGATTGCCTCGCCTTGAATGATGCCCGAGAATACGCTTATCTGGAAGCGGGAGGCATAGCTGGTAGACGCTTAATCGACTCCCGCGAGTAGCTTGGCTCCATGATCTTCTTGGGGCCTCGAGTTGAGAGTTGCGGCATGATAATGCGAGCGGGATTAGAAGCGGACCTTTTGACGTAAGTACTAGACCATGCGGACCGTTATTGGACAAACTTGTCGTCTCGGAAGGAGCGTCGTCGATACTTGTGAATCCTCTGGATTGAACAATTCTCTGCGTTCTCGAACTCGAGGAAGAGCGGCGTTACGCCATCATTTTGCGATTGGTGGTGATATGAATGAACCCGGCGGCAGCCTGAGACAAACAAACCACGGGTTCAAACCTCACAAATGCGAAAAAGTCAGGCCATCGGGTAAAATCTAGGAAGATTGATTAGTTCACAGATCGTTCAATCATCAATGCTGATTAGGACGTTAATACGTACTACGGCGGACTCCCACTGCATGCACAGAGGCAAAAGAATGTGTTCAATCAATCATTGTAGACGTCTCAGCGCACAACACTGGCACTGCTCAACTAGAGGTGTTTACACGCCACCAGTTTTTTTATCCCCGCCGGGGATTCAAGGGGGTCCGGATGACTCGGCTCAAGCATTAATCTCATAGGAAGCGATTAGATCTGCATACCGGAATGCGAGAGCGCAAGGTGAACATGCGAATGAAAGTGAATACCAAATAAGAACGCCGGCCTTGATTGATACGCTGAGGATCCATGGATTCAAGGGTATCCCCGGGGCAATCCACCTGGTGAATCACTGCCTGGCGTGCGGATGAATTCATACGGCGACCTCGGATAGGAGTACCACGCATAGACGTCGTACAGGACATCGTCTAGCACCATCGCTTGGAACTTGATCATGGATAGTGAGTGAAATTGATAACAGGACTCAGTACAATACCACGATCTCCGGAAGAACACCATCCTGAACAAAGAACTCTGCAACGCGCAGCACTGTGTTGCTATCCCAACTCCCCTTGTAACTTTCGTCGACCGCGAATAACCCACAGCGGTACCGTCCAGCTTGAAAATTACGAGAGTCGAATGATGGAGGTGGATCGCAAGGTGACGGGCGCAGCAATGACCAATATCTAACGTTTTGTCTTTCATTGTGAGTGCTGAAAATGACACTTGAAATGAAAATATCACAAGGAGATCGCCGGACGATATGAAGAAAACGTGCATGGATGACTTCTAACACACGACGAGCGTTCAGTATGGAGCTTCATTATGGGTCGACGGTCCTAATTGGCAATCCATCTAGAACCGCGAGGATCCATCGTGGTGAGACAAAGATAATGCGCGGAGGTTCGAAGATGAGATTATCGGTGTGAGATCAGTAATCGAGGAATGTGCGTGTTGAGTCACAAAGGCGTTCTGATTACCAACGTAGGTAACATCGATTACTACAAGATAATCGCCGTCATCCAACGATAACTGCGGATGATGATTGGCTTACCAGTAGCGAAAGTGGGTCAGCTTGGGGTAAAAGTAATCGATCAGCCCGAGGGTCACGGTACAACTGCCGGTAACTCGAGGCACAGATCGATAGTAGTCTGGCCATCGACGCAGATCGTCGCTGATCAAGCAGGACCTCGATGTAATCACACCTAGTGAATCCGAGAAGGACGCTGAACGTTATCGATTTCGCTTGTTACCGTGAGCCACGAGAGAAAGACGGCGACTAGATGTGGTAATTGATGACCGGGAGACTTTGCTTTGAATTGTACTTCAGGGGCTTCGAGCTCCATTTGTAGAGAGGGGTAGAAATCTGGAAAGCGGTAAGCGGATAGGATGGGGAAAACAGAAGAAGCGGGCACTGTGGAGCATATTAAGTCTGAAGGTTCGACTCAGATCTGAGCCGAGGGGAAAGGGGTGTCCTCGAACTTATCCGTTTCAGTCTCGGTCGGCCTTTAAGAACCAGGCGAAGGTGGCAGGTGAAGCGGACGTGTGTGGGTGCAGTTAGGCAGCTGATCATGGCTTCCTGGGGAAGGCCAGGGAGATAAGATAACAACAAAATCAGTTGCCCAATGGATCCTGATTTTACGCGCTCTGACACGATACTCAAGCCCACGATGCATGATGACCGGATCCTGGGGAAGGAAAGAGATGAAAATGGCAGAATACAGCGTGTATACTGGCGCGGTATATGTGCCAAGATGGTCTAATCGATGGGGCCATCCTGTATTGCTGTGGTTGGCCAGGGCGGCTGTGCACCAATCACACCCTCCAAGCGCTCTTTCTTTGGCTAAAAGGGACATAACAACAAAGGCACATATTTCATGCGACACGGCATGGTGTGATCAAAGAGAGAAGTTGGTGACTGCAACGAGGGAAATGGTCTCAGATAATGGCGTGACACTACACGTAAATCCACGCAAGACAATCTCTTCCATTCCACGGGTATGAGTATCTACAAGGGTGATTCGCAGATATCTAGAAATGGGCGCATGTTCCGCGGGGACCCTCTGCCCTCCACGCACGGGAGAAAAAGGGAACTTGTGATACGACTCGCTGGTAAATGCGTATGGGTGCGGATAAATTTGCCACGCGAGGGGACTACGAAAACGCCCGCAAGGGGATATTTGTGGTGAAAGGATTGTCTATGCAAGGGCGGTGCGGTGTATGCGGCCTTTGACGCCCATTTTAGCACGTTCTGTGATATGAAAATAGCCAAAGAAAGCTCCGGTTAACAGAAGACCAATAATCGAGTTCGGGGTGGAATTTGTCACAGGAAGTTGGCAGTTGGATGACACGAGGGCGGCGGTTTGGTGTGGCAGCTCGACGCATGCATGGTTACTGCGACGGCGGTTTGGCCTGGGCGAGAATCAGTGTTATATGAACTAGGACGCACCTCCAACCACTGAATTATAGTTTAGATACGCCGATATTAGGATGCACGTACACGGAGTGGCCTAGAAGAAACTCGTGGCCTGAAACCACGGTCCGATACCCCTTTGTTAGAGAAAGGATTCGGGTAGGATGATGATATAGATTACCGACTGCAACAAAGGGAGCGAATATTTGGAGTAACCCACCGGTAAGATCGAAAGTATGGAAGCTCACAAGATATGATAAGTGGAGAGTGATGATATCACGGGTTAGCTATGTCATTTTGAGGAGATAATCATGATGAGTTCACGTGGAGGATCGGATGGAGCCGGGGGTGGTGAGTCAGCGGAGTGGTTGAGTCAGCTGCGGTGCCTGCGGACGAGTCATTGGCGTGTTCTCCCGGCTTGGTCGGTAATGCACAGCTTAAAATAATAATAATTAAAATAATAAAATTCAACGAGGCAAGAACGAGGGCATTTCCTGATGAAGAGGCGATAAAGAAAAGGATAACTGGCGCAATCGCCGCATATCTCAGATTTACCCCAATTCGGACTTGCTGCCATGGTCGGATATTATTTCCTAATCGGGATAGGGTGGTGCACGATTACAGAGGATTACGCGGTTTGTCTTGGGTTGCCGGCTTTCCAGCTCACCTTTGTCAGTTTGGGTGGTGGTGCGTATATAAACACATCCTCCTGTCCTCCCATCATGTCCGTGTATCCCTCCCCTCTCCGATATCAAGCCTTTCACAGAACGGCTTAGCCTTGGATCTATACACAACCCTTGTTGACCCTTGAATTATTTTTTATCGGTAACGGCCCGCCGTGCTTCTTATTTTCAAGTAGCCCGCCTTCCCTGCCCCCAAACTCAATCTGCTCCCATCCGAACCGAATAACCTTGTCTCAACTCCCGCTATACATATAGCGCTCAATTCCAAGCCTTTTTCTTCTTGTGCGGACATGCCCCGCACAATTACAAGTACAACTCAATTCGATCCAACATCGACCATGGCATCATATGACTCTGCATCCACTTCCCTCAGCGTATCGTCTCCACCAATCGAACGACACCGTCTTAGACGTAAACGTTCCCCATCTCCATCCTCACAACACTTTAGCGTGAATCCATTTGCTGCACATCGTCCATATTCCCCCTCAACCCGCGCCTCTGACATCGCGCGCCTTCTTGACCCAACATACGCCTCACCGCCCCATCATACAGCCTTCAAGGCAGTAGGGACACGAACTGCTATCAGAGAGGTCTATGTCGACCATCATGGTGACCTCCATGACCCTGATTTCCGCGACTTTCCCACTTTTGGCCACGCGCACACTAAGGAGCGGACATATGCAGACGAGAGTGACATTGAGGAAGACGAGGAGATTTGTCACAGACATGTATCTATGGAGAAGCAACGGAGGCGGCCATCGACCACTACTTACTACGCGGCCCCCGCTTACTACCCCTACGACGAGCCATCGTCTTACGAGTCGAGAAATTTAGCTGAAGTTGAGGATGAAGATGATCAGCTAGATCACCACGAACGCGCACCTCTCAAGGAGAAGTGCTTTACTACGCGATGCAAGTCTCCTGAGAAACCTCAGTCTGAGAAGGAGACATATCCTGAGAACCATCTACCCCAGCCTCTTGCAGGAGACAGTGATTGGACGTGAGTGATGTTTCCATTTTGATTGTGTTTCAGTAGCTGACAATAAGGTTGTAGACCTACGTGTGGACATGCTGTTCGTCGGCAGTGGCACGCCTTTACTCTGAGTTTGCGATTTAGTCTATTCCGGACTAAGCGCAGAATTCAACGAAGAATGTCCGGTTAAACACCTCGACACCATTTCATCACCTCACGTCATCAAAACGATTGTATATGCTTTCTTCCTTTTGAGCGCATGTCGCCGAGGGTCGCATACCCCGATACCCAGCGGGACACGCCGTGCATCGCACCTCACATTTTATTCTTACTTGGCCACGCTTTCTTGCAAGACTCGCGCCACCTTCACATTCGCATTTCATCCCTGGGCATTTTCTTATTTTCGCATTGTTTTTTTTTTTCAATTTGGCTTTCGCACGCGCATTGGACATCTATGCAACATTCACATTTCTATTCATGAGGTATCTATACATCTATCTACGTCCCCAGGTGGGACTTGCCGCAGAAGGGGTTTTGGGGATCCGAGCAGAGAAGAAGGGTGGAATGAAGGAGTCGCACCACACTATACGTAGTTTGAGGAGACACAATTGAATGACAATGAAATGACCACATCAGATTGAGAAGTGGAAAGTACTAGACCGGGATTTGCCGCACTTCTTGACAGCTCATCACCGCCTCATGCCTTTCTGTTTCAGCGCTCCTCTGCTGTCACGCCGCGCTAGCTCACGGCGCATCCACTATCCTTCCAAGTTGCTACATTTGTACCCACTAAGGCGGTGATCCACGGGAATGTAAAACCCGATCCGATATGTGGCCCTCCTCTTATCAGACACGTCGCTTCATCAAGCGAAGTTTTTTTCTGCGCTAAGCCAAAGGGAAGCCTTGGAATGGCATGGTCGGTCCTTGACCCGTCGTCTTATCCAACTTCAAACGTAAAGCAAAGAGTTGGAAGGCGCGTGGTTTTCTTTTTGTTCCTATCACGACGCGTTCGTTCCGTATAATGTCGTCTCGACTACCCCACACGCGTCGTGCCTGTGGGATAAACCCTCAAACGTTTCCGGCCGATGCATCCGATTATCCGTGATTTGCATTTGCATTTGGATACATTACCTCTCCCTCCTCCTTTGCGCCCCTCACCACTCGACGTAACATCCTGCTCCAATTCATGCTGTCATTCTTCCTGTCCCGTAATCCTGTACTACCTGCTGGGATATTCAATCTTCAGACGTATTTGGATGGGTAAATCTAGGGTCGAGCCCGCACGCCCTCTGCAACGCGTTCGGTCTTTTGCCTGATCAGTTATCTACAGCTCACTCTCTGCTGCGCATCCTATTTTATGTGGTAAGTGATAACTCTTTTTTGTATCCGGCTCATTCGCCAGATGTGTTTGATCGGCGACCATCACTCCTCGCTCCAAACGCGAGTTTTCGCAGCGCCTCTCACTTCCCCGCATCTGCTTTGCCCTTTTGACTTGTACTCGACTTCGATCCCGTTCCTCTACACCGACCGCTTTCCGACTCGGATCCTGATAAGATAACACTTCATCCCGATATTATTCTCTTCGCTATCTATCCGAGCGACGTCCTTTATCTTCGTCCGTTTCATATGGCATCCGCTCATCTGCTTAGCCGAGCCGCGCCGCGGTGCCAATACCCTCCTCCATCGCCTTGGTACTCGAAACGGTAGTTTCATCTAGCGAGGAAGCGAAGAAGGCTTCTTGTTATGAGCACCTCACGCTTTCAGTGAGGTGTGGAGCTTTCCCTGCTCAGCATCGGAATGCTGTGTTCCTGCAGAGTCTGAAGGCGACTTAATGAACCTACTAGAGCGGAGTACTCAAGGGCCCCACTTTACTTCCGCGACAGATTAGGCATCTATGCCCAATACAATTGGTTCGACACAAGGCTAGCCCTTGCAGGCTCAACAACGCTTGTACCACTCCACCGCCGTATTTCTGGGCTCGCAGATCTCATTGTCGTACAAAGGTATCGTATGGGCGGTGTTGGCATACTTTCACCATATCACATCTGCCATCCTTCCTCTTTTCCCCTCCTTTGTTCTAGATCGTCCATGCGACCTCGGTGAGTCTAATGACCCACGCTTCTGCCCGCAATCTCATCGATTTCCCTTTGCCCAGCGATTATCTCTTGTGTCTTAAAGACGTTTAACAGCCTCCTATCTCTTTCATTTCGCTAGATCCCGAATCCGCGTACCTTTGCATACAGCTATACCAGTCTATACCTCTGATTTAAGCGGATCATCCTTTCCTTTCGGGTCTATCAAATTCGATCACAACAAACGTTGGCAGCACCTCCTGAGATACAGCTGGGGGAGAGCTTCATTCAAGACAGACCAACAACGCATGCATCTCATCGAAGACTCATATTCATTCAGTCCCACTCATCTCATTTCGATGAATAGCCAATCTTGTGCGATCGCGGGGCGACTCTCAACTCGAGCAAGTACTCTTTCATTTATCACGAGTGGCTGAATGAACCCGCGGACATCGTGATAACTTCATGGCCAAGGCGCTCGACCAAGATAGACTTATGGGCCTATCTTGCTCGTTTTGTGCATTTGTTCCATTCTCTATCACAATTCTTCCCGCGTTGCTTTCGCAGTACGTGAGGCTTGTCGAAGTTTTGCCACTTTGGGATTACCGCAGAAACGCTCGTCCGCGTGTTTTATATTGAGAAGATCAGAATCATCTTCTGATCTATGGTTTATAAAAAAAGTTTCATATGTGGTACATTGTTTCGATCTCTTTTCATTTTTCGAGGTTCTGCATACTAAGCCATCTAGGTCTTGTCAGTTTATGGTACGCAGCATCTACTTATAGGGTCGTGCTGCTGGTTTCAAGCCAATTGCAAGGTTCCCATGCACGCCCTTCTTACACTGCCATATGATGGAAGAGCCATGGATCAACCTTTCGACTCGAACACTCACACTTGCACGCAACCCTAGAATGCATCATCGGCAAACAATTGGCCTGGCTGAAAATTTGCCTTGCGCATCAAAACGGGTCCACCCCAAATAATGCAAACTTGCCAGCGTTCGTTATCTTTTGTGTGCTTGTTTACTTGTCCGTGAAGGTATGTACACAGTAGTTCCGTAATCCCAGCGCGTGGAACCCGAAGAAGACCCGCGCTGTAATCACGATGCATGGTTTTTTTTGACGTTTGCCACGACACGTCTTCATTTTGCTTGATCCGTTTGTGGTAAGTGGACCACGTAGGTGTTTGGATGCACGTATGATAGCTTCCTTGGGGTCGGTGTTGGCATCGCGTATCAAGGGATGGCTTGCTGCGGACGGGAAGGAAGTCATTTTATTGTCTTTCACCTAGAGTAACGTATGCGTAGGTGCCTCCTGGCGATGGGGGACAAAGGTCGGTGCCAGGCTTACGAATGCGAGTGGCACATCGCCGCGTCTTCGTCGGAATATTGATGGTGTGGCGCACCTTGTTGGACTCGATGCATGTGAGTGTTTTCCAACTCACCGCCTGGATAACCTTCAAAACCGGCGTGCTTGATACAAGCTGTGCCTGTTACACCTTTTTACACTGGACGAAACCCTTTTAACAATTGATTACAGCGATCAAGAAACGCGATTCTGATGCACTGTGTGGCGCAGGGTTCAAACTTGCCAGTTTTGATCAGTGTCACAGAAGTACAGCATGGCGTTATCTGTCGACTGGCGTTTTGTGGCGTTTTTCCAAACATCTCGTATTCGTTGAGGAGCTGCGGGACAGAAGTCGAGATAAGTCATCTTTAACTACGCCATGTGTAAGGGAGGTCAGCAAATCATAGACATGGTAATCACCGCAATGTTGGATAGATGTCGTATACCGAAGACGTTCTCGAGATCACATGCCATGGATGCCATCCACTAGAGCTGTAATTGAACCTGATTAAAGACTTGTGGACTGCAGAAGCCTGTGGGTGAATTATATCGCGACGAGTGATAAAGTGAAAACACCCCGTCATGGTTCGCGAAGCCACTGTGGACGCAGACATGCAGGCTGCTGCTTCTGGTTCTCCATCACGCTGCAATTGCTGTTGTGAGTATTGGTTCGGTGAAGGAAGACCAAGCTTGAGGAATTCATTGGGTGCCCAGCCATTATCATTACTTGGAACACGCGCGAGAGGGAAATCAACGATAGGCGCAGTGTGTGACCTGCATGAACGGATGTCAGTAGAAAGAGTACAGCGGGCTGTGAAGGTTGTGAGAGCGACGACAGAGGATGCGGTGGTGGATGGTGCCGCTGTGGGTGGAGACTGATAAAATGTAAATGTGATTTGATAATGACGAATACTGATTCATCAGCGGGTTGGATTGTACTACAGCGCTCTGTAGCGATCTGTAGCACTCTGTAATCAATTACGTTTCCCTGATAAGTTTGACGCTCACGTTCTCGATGGGAATTAAGTCTGAACCCAGTGATGATTCGCGTCAAAGCGGAGCGGCTGGGCAGAAGGCAGATGTAGCTGGGAACTACGGGGCAAATGTCTAGCCGACCGGGGGAGGAAATAGAGATATAGAACACAAACGACAACACGAAGATCATCGTCCCAAATAAGAGGAACCGCATCTATGTGGTAGCAAGGAGAAACGGGTTATTGTGGATCCATTGTAGGAAAATATCAACATGGCTAGGGGCGAAAATATCATAGGCGATATCGCTGGATTAGGGCGCACGGAAACAGCGCAATGTGCCAGGGCAGACTGTAGATCTAGCGCAATGCGTGGGTTTAGACACACTATCTTGCAAGTGAATGATGGCGCACAAAAGACACATATATGGATGCACACACCGAGCTATGCCTCTTGTACAGGCTAGATGCTAGCAAACCTGTAAAATGCCACACAGGAAGATCATATACGGTCGATAAGTCACTCTTAGAATGAGTCAGGTGAGAAGTAGAGCAGGATGGTAATAATATAAAACGAGGCGAGGAGCTGACAGGGCTCGAAGCAAAGCGTGATGGTGTTGTCGTGGCAATGTCGTAGGCTCTAGCAATGATAGCAAAGTCAGATTGAAAGCCCCTGGTCATTGGTCAATGGCGCCGCCGTGCCGAAGCTGAAGCTGGTCAGGGACGTCTGGTCTTTGGTTATCCAAAACACCGTTGCATACGTCTCTAACCCACCACGAGGTCCCCCACACCCCATAATAACTTCCATACACTTCCGCGGACCTAACTTCACAGTGAGTTTGTTCGAGTCATGAAAAAATACGCCCCAAATAACCACTGTCGAATGAACCACAATCCATCCTGTGTCGATATTTCATATCTTCGTAACGTCTGGAAACCTGCTCGCGGCAAGCAGCGTGCTGTCCTGAGCTGCGGAGATTACAATCATGAAGTTGCTGCCCATGAAATAGTTTTGTGACCCCTCCCCAGCGTATCATCCTTGCACGTTGAGTCCACTGGGACTGGATTCTTCATTACCAGTGATGAACCAGTATTCATTGGCCATCCTTCAATGCCACATATACTCCCTACCCACATGCCTCTTCATTCTCCCGCAAGATCCCTTGGTCAACTTGAAGCGGTCTTACTCGGGCGCCGAGTTCCTTGAACGTTTGAACCAGATGAATTCATCATGACCCCGGGGGTCCTCCAAGGTCGTTATCGATTTGGCAGTTGGCAAAATTGGCAAGTACGAGCATTTTGTATTGAACGTGCGAAGGACCAGCGGTGAGCTCTCTTGGATTGCATTAGGCCAGAAATTGTCAGTGCCAATAATTTCAAATAGGTATTAGGGCTGCACCACGTTGTCTGCTGGAGCAGATCACCAGGCTTCAGTTCATCGGCGCTCGAAGATTTGATCAACCAAGCCTCAGTGGGCGGCCGAGCGGCAAGGAAGCGAAGATTTCAATTTGTATCTGCAAGTTCTCGGCAGGCCTCTGACGAGCTTAGTTCGACTTCTGGGCTGACTTTGGAAGGCTTGTGCGGCTGCTGATGGTGGCGGCAGTATCGACACCGCCTCGCGTGGACCTAGCCCCCTTACTAGACTCTGGGGTATTCCCAACCACGGGCCAGCCCCACTGGCAGCCGCCTTGAGATCCCGCCTAGCGACCATGAGATTCCTCGGCGCACAAGTTTCTCGTGTATTCAGCCTTGTTGTCACGTTGCAAGAATAGCAGGGAAAGTACTCAGGCTCCATGATCGACCCAGTAGCAGTATGCTCTGCACAAGATGCTATTGCAACCCGAACAGTGATCCGGGCGGAATGGCGGTATCCGGGCCGCTTCAATATAATTAGTTCAATACCCACTAAAGCCTAGTAAGACCTTGATAGAAGGAAGACAGTCGTTTCTTCTCAGAGTTGAGCCAGGTGCGCTTGACAACTATGTAAAGCGAAGGTTGGGCTTTCCCTTGATGGTTCTTAGTGTCACAAAATATATGCATTCGATATCTCTCGGGAAATACTATAGGTTTCACCTCTCCAACTAGTAGTGGCCTACTAAAGTACGGGCCGACTCGGGGTTCATGCTTCTCAACAAACAGTGCCCGAGAGAACACTGTGGCGTGTATAGTCAAAAAAACGGCTATGAGCTCGGCTGCTTCCTGATGCGCATGTACTGCAGGTGTCGATTCGACGATAATGGGTACGAAACTTGGAGGTGACCCTCGTTCTGTAATTTTGTTGTGAGCTACAACAAAAGGGGCCTTGTCGATGACAACTCTCTTACCCAAGGTATGAACCTTGGCCCTGTCCTGGAGGAGAGTGGTTGATCGACTTTGGGTACAATATTCATGACAATTGTTGTCAAACGCTCCTTGGAGCGGCCTGAGGGTTTCGGGTCAGCACTTGGGTGACTGCAAGAGACCATATCGTTGAAGAAAAGCTCACATTTCGGGCCTGGATTTGAGCTGGATAGGATATAGAGATACGTAGACGTGGATAGGATATGAAGATGTGGATGATCGCTGCTGTCTTTTTATGCATCTGAAGGAGAGCTCTTATAAGGCTGTTAAACTCTCATGCGATTGGAAGCAAGCAGTAACGTACGACATACCACCAGTGCACGGCAGATCAAGTGACCGTCCCGATAAGCCTTATCGCCACAGCCCATTGACATTGGCACAGGATTTGGAGTTCGGTGAGAAGGAATTCAAGGTAACAAGGCTGGCAGTGACAGCGCTGGGCCAGAAGTCTTTCACTACGAACCATCCCACACACAGCTTCGCCAAGTATCTCTGATGGAAGGTTTCGTTGCAGTGTTGCTTTATACCCCATAAAGCTATCCGCGTAAGACGTCACATGCTATTCACCCACACAAGATGATCTCATGAAAGATCCCTGAGCATTGCCTGAGCAGCCAGCGAATATTTAACACGCCCTCGCACCCCCAACCCCAGGGTGCTCACTTTCAGATTCAGTTCCCACAGAATTATCTTCCTGCAGGTTGGTATGGTGAGCTAGTGGCGTGAGACTACCTAGACCTGGCTACGCGATGCGGCGGAAAATGTACACGGACAAATGTATCACTCGCCCTCTGAAAGACAAAGTCTGTTTACAGTGTACACAGGCGCCTGCATGTCGTTGGGGGTCTAGCTTTCCTGTTCTAATACCTGTATCATTTGCGCACTGTGAGCGGAGGTATACTTCTCTCACCTTTGGTGAACCCTTTTGTAATTGGCCAAAATCATCGCACCATCTGTCGTGTTCTCTAAATCTTGTTACCAGCATATGGTGGTGGCGCTTCGTTGGGACATGAAGTTGTATGAACACCATCCTGTGTGATGGTTTGGACTCGTTTTGCAATTCGCTCAAAATCCAGTGTGTGCAGGGAAGTGGAGGCTGCTGGTGATGCGATTGATAATCCAGTCGCAATTGAAGGAAGATGATGACGACGACACGGACCCGTCTAGTTGAGCACCTAACAGTCATAATGTCGATGGGCAACGCAGCCTAAGGCTTGGAGGGTGTCTAGGTCTTGTGTTGTCGAGGCTTGAAATTTTGAAAGCTTGACAGTATCATATATTTATGTTTGAGTTCATGGCCTGAGATGATACTGTCGGGTCTGGTGAATTTCTGTGAGACATGCATACTTCGATACAAACACACAGGCACAGTGACACCGCACAACGGCTCGGAGTGGAAAGCCATTGGCTATCCCTGCGACATACAATTGAGAAGCAGTCTGTGGATCTGGCGGAAGATGAGGAGGAGAATAACACCAAATAATAAAGCTCTGGCGGGAATCGCCGAAAATAGCAAAGTTTTCCTACGGGTACGCAAGTCACCTTGACCAGGTTTTTATTGCAAGGCAAGTGCTGCCACATAGCTCCCGGGGACACTCGCTCAGTAACTCTGCATACTACGACTAGAAAGGAGACGTGGTCTGGCGATGGCGAAGTCTTTCGCTCAGTATGCCTCACAATTTTTGACTCAGCAGCATAATCCAGCATCGAGTCTGTCATCTTCGCAGCCTTTATTCTTTTCATTCACAACCGACGAAGGGTCTCGTGCAGGTTATGATCATGATACGGAGGTTGACGATGTTGACGACCCTCATCTGCGTGCAAGCAGAATGTCAAGTCGCGGAATTTTTAGGAGTCGAGCACATGATATAGATGTTGAAGACCCATATCTACGCCTCGACGAAGGGGATGACCTTCCAGGGGGCTCTCATCAGGCTTCTCAGTCAATTCCTTTGATATCATCTGACTATGGCCAAGCTGAGTCCCAAGACTATCCAAAGGGCTGGCTGGCTCATCAAGCGTCTCCTCCTCGAAGAATTCGCTCGCCTTCACCGTCCCTTTCATCCTCATCTCTTGGTTCACCCGGCCCTACAATAATGTCGCCGAGATCCATGCCTAATCGTTCTGCTAGACCCCAGCCTCTTCCGCCTCCACCTTCACGAACTCGTGAGCCAGTCTCCTTATCACTGACGGAGTCACTGCTGCCAAGAGATGGCACCACACGCCCCATCGATGTATTCTCTTTGCCAGATCCGCGGCATATCACTCGAAGTCGACGAAAGTTTAATGACTCGCACTGGACCATATTTTGGTGTACAGGTGTTTCTGTATGCGTCTTCTTTTCCATTCTACTACTATTCCTCTCCGGCAAGACTCGCGAGGACGACGGACGGACGGTTTCACTCCCATACACGACGCTGCTGCATACAGTACCCCTGCTTACCATATTGACATTTCTGAGCGCCCTTGTGGCATATGCCCATGTTTTCCTCCTGCGCATATTTGTTCGTCCAGTCATGATAGCAACATCAGTATTCATACCAGCCACACTTTTTATCTCTGCCATTTGGGCATTCGTTGGTAGTTTTATGTGGGATGCAGACCAAGAACCGACTTGGGGTGAGACAGTTGGGTGAGCACTCTTTTTTGGTTGTTCTAATCGCGGAAGCTCATCAAGGTGTCCAGTCTTCGACTATTCTCACTTGTACCCCTCGTTCTCTCCGTGATCACTGCCAGGCGTCTAGTGAATTTACCTCGAGAAATTCATTCAACTTCCTCTATCCTTGATCTTACCACACGGCTTCTCATTGCAAATCCTTTCCTTCTCGCTCTCTCTCCCGTGATGCTTCTTGTCATGCTGGTTGCATCTATACCATTCATCACCCTGATTTTCCGACTCCTTTTGATTGGTTATGTCTTCGAACCCAATGGAACACTAGAAGGACATGTTCAAGGATGGGCGAACTGGGCGATATTTGGTGCGGTCGGCGTGTGGCTTTGGAGCTGGGGCATTGCTAAGGGGATGTTGCGTACGACTTGTGCGGGTGTTATTGGTGCTTGGTACTTCGCCGAGTAAGCGTTGTTTTTCCTCATTTCTTATCTCGTTTGCTCATGACCTTAGCCCTGATGTTCCAATTCCACTGCCAAGCGATACTCACATCATTCACGCTGCTCTCATGCGGGCTGCATACCCATCTCTCGGCTCGATTGTCCTCAGCGCGCTCATCCTCACAGGTATCCGATTGCTAGGGCTCCTCACCCTGGCCCTGCGCTGGCTTCCACTCTATCTGCCGCTTGTGCTGCGTCCATGGTGTCAGCCTATAATATTTGGTTCAGGCATGGCAGTCTCATATCTAGAGAGTGTTACAACATCCTTGAGCAAGTATGCACTCGTTTATACTGGATTGACTGGAGATCACTTCTTTCTGAGCGCAAGGAGAGCCCGGGCTCTCACTGCCGCTGTCGAGACTGCTAGTGCAGGTCGGTACCGCAAGAAATTCAAGACTGAACGTGCGTATCGCCTTTGCAGTCCGCGAAATCATAACTAACGTGCCATTCAGCACCATTACGGATGCTTACCTATGCACCGTTAACGCTGACATTCCCCTTCGCACTTATGACTTATCTTTTTGTCGCACACACGTTGGATGCACCTAATTATGCGTTGGGAGCCTCGTTGCTTGCTGGTGGTGTCACCGCACTCGTGGGGTTGTTTTGCGTAGGATTAGTTAAGGATGTGTATGTTTTGATCAACCAGTACAACGCTCTTGTGCTAATCATTGCCACACTAGTGCTGATACGCTGTATCTGTGCTACTGCATCGACAAGGATGTGGGCGAGAGACACAGGGAAGAAGTATTTGCTGCTGTGGGTGTATTTTGGATCGGTTTTGGGACACTACTTACAACTGCTTTCAGCTCGAATACGAAATACAACCTCGGACCGCAGCTCGATCACAACCTCAAACTGCGGCTCCACCGCAATCGCAATCGCAGGCCCAACCACGCTCCTCGTTGTCAGGTCGACCTGAACACGCATCTCCAACTCGGGCACAGCGTTCAACAGCTATCTCTCCTCCACAATCTAACCCACCGCGCCTACCTCCACAATATACTCCTCCCTCTCCGAAACCTGTTCCACGCCCTATTCAAGCTGTCCAGCCGATACAGCCAATCATCCCAGATGCAGACATTGATCCTTTCGAACACGAACCTATGGGGTTTGATGTACCTCCTGCAGCGCAAGTCCATGGGTACGATCTCTCCCCCGAGCCTCGTCACGCGTCAGTGGACGACGAGAGCCTGGATGAAGACGACGAGCACGGCGAAGAGTCGCAGCTTTTTCCAGGGTCAGGGCTTTATTGATACGAGTAGAAAGGCGCAATCGAACTTGTTTATAATCACACTAATCTGCGATGATGGTAACATATCAATCGCATCATGCTGTACATTTGCACGTCTTGTTTTTGTATTTAATGTATATTCATCTACATATTCCTGTTCTTGATATGATCATATCAATGTAGATTGACACTGATTGAGAAGATTAATTACTGTGCAGTCAAGTTCTCCCAGATTGGTGTTCCGACGTCTCCGATACGGGGGGGACACACTGATTATCTCAAAGCAATATCAACAACGTTAACGTCAAGCTTCGACGGCTCTAAACGGTTCTGATAGATCAGATAGCGCCCGACTCACGATTTAGTGCGCCGACCAAGAAATGTCAGCAAACCAGTTCAAGGGACCCGATGACCCTTCTATTATGGCAGAGTCCTATGCACAGTGGGAACAATCGCTCGAAATCGAAATCCAACGGACTTTTGATACTGTCAACTGCGATATTTTAGATGGCTATATTGCTAGAGACCTTGCGAGGCTCAAAGACCCCCGGGTGGACCCAGATTTCCTTTGCACATGGACTGTGCGTAGCATCTGTGTCATGATCATTTGAATGTAACTCCAATTGCTGGTTATTTCAGGGCTTCTTATGGGACAGGACCACATTGTCAAGGACTGCAATTGAAGTACAACGAGCACCCCCCGGTTTCAACTTCTTGATCAAGACCTGCTTAAAGTACAACCTGGTCGAAGTCATGATATTGATCACGTCGAGATATGGCACGTTTAGGCTCGGGATGAAGAATGGACATGCTCTTGCCAGTTATTGCGGACTTGCAGTGCTGGTTGACCTCTTGCACGTTGGGACAGATGCAGAAAGAAAATCGGTTGCTGAGGAAATGATGAATCACAACATTGTAGATCTCTGCTTCAAGGTGAGGGCATATGCAATGTTATTTGGGCAGAATCTGAAGGATATCATATAGAACATAGATAACTGGCTATGTGTGCACCGCAGACTTGCTGCTAGAACCATTCGCTCTTTGGCTGGTCTAATTGGGGACAGGATTCCTGCGGATATGGTAGCAGATATCATTGCGAAGCTCTGTGTCTTTGTGCTCCAAGGGCCCCGAATTTTTGTCGAGCAGTTCTATGCTCCGGAGACAAAATGGCAGGGTGGAATAATTGTTTTAAGAGGGCAAAATGTAGGTTTTTTGCGGCAGACGTGTCCATGGAATTGACTCCATTTCCTCCTCATTTGTTTCAAAGGCTTCCGAAGCAGAGGTGGCTAAATGTGCTTTGCGATACTCAGGACTGGCTCATGACGATGCTCTCTGGGCTGCCCAAGGTCTTGTTTGTACCTATCCCGTGCTTCCCATGAAGTTTCGCCTTGAAATTCTCAAGAAGAGGCCAGGGATTGTCGATTTGTTGTTTGACTGTGCGATCACGCCTCGACCAGCATGGTACCCTGAGCGGCAAAGTGATGCGGTTGCATGCGAAATCCTTGCACTTTTGTTTCAATGGCCGCCTTACATAGTACCCGGTGTGTCTTCGCCGTTGGATGGCTCATCAAGAACCCAGGAGTGGAAAGCTTTATCTCAAGCCCTAAAAATGTTGACCGCAAGACAAGAATGGAGCGAGAAGCTCATTGAGGTGTGGATGAGCGTCGAAGAAGAGGATTGGCGCCATGTCGAGTCGTCAGTCTTCACTGTTGATTGCACTTTTTTGTCTGACCCTGTTGTTCACAGGTTGTTCAACAACGTCAAGAATTATGGAGCAGAAACTCTCCTTGGGAAAAGGACGTTTCAACTTGCATTCGAACTACGAGGTATGGGAGCTGTCAGAAGATGCTTCACAGCTGAGTTTGTATCTATCGTTTAGGGATTAAACGGATAGCAGTCTTGCGGTTGATTACTACATTGACTCATGCAGCAGACTCATGTGGCATCACCAACGCAGAGTTGGAGTCTCTCCTTCGTGTGGCCTACACTGCATCGCAGAAAATAAAACAAGTAGATTCGGAAAACGAAGAAGACCATCTGATGTATGCGGAGCGAACACAGGATATATTCGCACTGCAAGTCGGCGACTCACATGCAGCCCAGGTAGATTCCCCCTTGCAGATTGCAGAGGAACTTGTCATGGGCCCTACAGCACTCGCGCGATTGTTGGCTGTGCTCGCTCAACGGGGCGTTCTCGACTCAATCCAAGCTCTCAAGAAGGCACCGAATGGTCTCTCAACCGCAACTTCCTTGGATCAAGTACAAATGATTACGCATCCCGAAATCATACGGAAATTCCTGCTAATCGCTTTCCGGCGTGTGGAGTCTCGTACAGAGTCTGGACGGAAGGTTACTCAATCAAACCCGTTTTACGCTCGGATGCACTTCGTGTCTTCTGCAGAGCTTGCAGCCTCTTTGGTCTCATTCGACAGGTATACGCACGGAAAATATGCGGAGGAGGTCAAGGGTGTTCGAAAGCAGCTTGTCGTGGCTCTTGGGAATGCGTCAGAGATGGCTATCCGCACTGGGCAAAATCAGATCGCCTTGAGCCTTGCACTCGGTGCAATAACAAGCGCAGAAAATATCCCCGAGACAGAAGGTCTTGAAGAAGCGATAACCGCCAAGAACACGCGAAGAGCTGATCAAGCGAGAGCGGCACTTCGCCAAGGGTAATTCTCCTCGCAAATTATTCAAGGCTCGGCCATCCCGCTCCACTCTCAACGCCGAGCGAAGCTCCGCATTTGTCCAGGACTTAATTCCCTCAAGAAGTACTACTAAGGGGCGATAGTCCCAAAGTTCGGAAGGGGTCCAGAGTCCAGGCATGTGCCAATCCAGATTGGCACGGAAAGGTTTGGTGGAGCCATTATAAATAGTGGATGACTGTCAGTGCCTATCCACAGATATGTACATTGAACTATGGGGGGGCCTAGTAGTCAGCTCTGAGCTCTTTACGTTGTGAATCTTGTGATAATACTTAGAATGTAGTGACAGTCACGTTTACATGTTACTGTGACAATTATGTCACAGTCATGCAATGTCCTTTCTCTCTCGGTCGTCCATCCGTCAAGCATTCTCTTTGCGGCTTGCACGCGGCTATGCCGCAAAGAGCTCGAGTGCAGAACAGATCCCGAATATAAGTGCAAAAGACACGTCGGCTGCTGCTGAAGGTGAACGTGCAAAGTTAGAAACTGCAATATTTCACGTTAACAGTTATACCAGAAAAGACACTTTCGTCGTGCACACCAGGTACAATCCTGGAAGGATTGAACTATCTGAAAGGACAGCCTCAAGTAATAGCTCTGCCTGATGACGAGTATCCTTCGTGGCTATGGGACCTTTTGAAGCCGAAAGTATATGCAGATGACGGGCCTGGAGGCAAGGCAGAGAAGAAACGGCTCAGAAAGGAGAATCAACAGCGTATCAAGGACCAGAACTTCATGAAGACACAGTAGTCTAGGTAAGCAATTTTGCTATTCATACTCGACGCTCTCAGATACATGTTCCCAAAGATGACTGCTTTCCGACGTATCAATCTGTCAGGAAAAGTAAGAGGCAGTATCGTGTACTTCATACCCGATACTCGCAATTAAATTTCTAATGTACCATTCGCATATTTCATTTATTGAAATCACAAAACATCTTTGAATATGTTACTCATCCCCACTATCCTCGTCCATTATGTCGTCGACCTCTTTCCTCATGTTTGGCACGTCCACATATGGCACCTTGTTCCGGATCCAACGCCCTAGTAACCAATCCACCCTACACAGTCCTGAACCTGTGGTGGACGCGAGTAGCGGCGCCCCGCCCAGACCATTGCCCATGTTCCAAGTAACACGATGGACGCCTACTTCAGATGGCCATACTCCAGTACTGACGCTTATCTCAGATTCGTCTTTTTTGGCTTGTTTCCCTTTTGAATTTGCGGACCTTTCTTGAGTTTCCTGGCGTAGGCGTCAGTGTCAACGGGGGTATATCTATATCTGGAATATCGCTCACTTGCGGAAGGAAATGGTCTAACATACGAAACTCTCCTGTTTTTCGGCTGTAGTCCAGCTGAAAGATCTTGTGGACGAAAAATGGCTTCAAGACTTTGAGAGAAGAACGCTTATGATCGTCACAAAATACGTACGACAGACCCTCCTCTCCTTGTTGATTTCAGAGTGTTGGTCGTCACGCAAGAGCCATCTGCTGAACCGACCGCTAGCTGAGCGTGGTAGTCCGATGCACTGACGCTCTACAATTCTATTTCAGGGGCCCAGCGACAAGTAACTGTTAAAGTACGTACCCACGCTGGTCCATCCGGCTCCAGAAGCACATGCCCTCTGCCTAGCGTACTGGGAGATACTGAATATGCTTTGACGGTGTTATCGTGGTCGATCATAATCGGACCGCCCGCGAATGCGGAGTATGTCGTGCTATTGATCACGTCTTTAGAGAACGTGTGTCAGAGAAATATATTTGCTTGTCAAAGGCACTGACCCCGTGTCCTGTTGACAACATTTCCGTGTGGTTCTCGGATGTCAGTCAGACACTCCAAGCCGTCGTATCCGCCTGTAGCCAGAACCGTTGGGTCCTCAGAGGTCGATGGTACACCAGAGCCATTCGCCGGCGGGACACGAATCCATGCAAGGGCTCGCACAGCAGACTGATGTATTGAAATGTAATGGGTTGGGAGGATGTCTTGGAAAAATTCGTCACAGTGGAATAAGTGAGTGCAGCCAGAACTCACTTCGGTCCTGACCTGTTCTCAATGCATTACCAATGTCATATACAGCGACGTAACCTACAGGATGACGGTGATGAGGAGCATTTGAACAGAAGGACAATGTCCAGACCATTCGTGCAACCAACAGCAATAGTTTCGCTGTTAGCCCAGTCAAGAGACCAGCAGGAGGTGTCCTCCAGCTCTATGTGGAGAAGTGGCTCGGGTAAATGCACTGTTTTGTGAACCGGTCTCGTTCGTATATTCATAAAGCAGGGCTAACCACACCCACCAAATGTCGGACGCATTGGGTCATCATCTTTATTCCTTATATCCTCTGGGTCAGGAACGACATATACGGACAACGAACCGTCTTCAAATGTCCCTGCTAGTAGCCCTAGCTTTCGCGGGTGTTCTTCCATATGAACTTCATCCCACTGTGCTCTCACCGTCAGCGAATTGTGAAGGCGTGAACAGCTCGTAAACAAACCTGATCGTGCGAGGGAAGAGGACAC
This sequence comes from Suillus brevipes Sb2, assembly GCA_011800875.2. Taxonomy (NCBI): domain Eukaryota; kingdom Fungi; phylum Basidiomycota; class Agaricomycetes; order Boletales; family Suillaceae; genus Suillus; species Suillus brevipes. The sequence goes on along the minus strand of JRHT02000055.1, from coordinate 93,553 downwards.
CACTTAATTTCGAATGCGGGCCCTGACTCCAAGCAAATGACCATCTCGCACTTTATCTCACCGGCCAGCGAGTGGTCTGCTTGCGACGCATTCCCTCGCTTGGACTGCAAACCCCATATTTGTACACAAGCAGGAACAGGACGCTGGACTTTCGCGCCGATCATCGGCGAGTGCGACCGCGAAGAGAGAGGGGCGATTGCAAGGTAATGCTTATAATCCCGAACTGTATATTATCTTGAGCGGTGCCTACTGACGAGGGGGTGCTCTGCCTTACAGGGACGGTCATCTGGATATGTCGGGCACCAATCTACGCCCCACGCAGGAGATCCGACGTTGAACACGAAAGATTTGCTTCCAGGCATATATTCTGCTGTGAGCAAGGGATTTGTAACCGTGACAAACGTCCGCGAAAGTAGTGAGGAGCATACATATAGCATGACTGTCGAACATGGCCATCTCGACGCGCGTCTGGTGACTATGTGGTCCAAGGAAGCAATGGACAGGAGCAGGGGGCCGCAGCTGACCATCATCTGTTAACACAGTGTCAGTGGGTAAATACCTCGCAGCATCACTGAGAAGGTTCCAAAATTGAGTGATTCGAATGAGCACGGACATTGAAGGGCTTACCACTCGTTCATTTTCGTCCATCCAGGTTTCACCTCAACATTTTGATGAACTCTGGGACGCCTGAACGACTCGTAAATTGAATCGTCTTCCCCTTCCAAGGCCTCCTTGAAGCATGAACGATCTTCCATGATATTCCATACAGGACCAGGGCCGACATTGAAATTCCAAGCCTTGCTGATGCGATCAGTTAGAATTTGTTCTGACGTCATACTATTGGTAGACACGATCTTTGGTGGGTTGAAGAGCGTAGGAGGAGCATCAAGTCGCTCTACGTTTTCCTTACGAAGAAAAACTGGCATGGCTCTGTGCCGATGATGGACGCTAGGATTTGGCAGCGCATTTATCCTCGCGGCTCTCGGAGCAGACATCTTAGAAGTAGATGCCTGTGTAGACTGAGATTTTGGTTGGGGCTTATGGGACAAACTTGCTCCCGTTACCGAGGGTAGACGCGATATCGGCCTGGACCCTGCAGTAGTAAGAGTCTTGTTCTTGCCTCGTTTCGGCACTTCTCTCGCTTCTTCCTCGTCTACTTCAACAAGATCTTCAGGATCATTCTGTAAATCTTCGGGGGCATCCTCGGAAAGCTTGTCCGGCGCAAAGTCACAGTCACTCCCGCTATCCGCGTCCTTGTCAAAAGATGATTTGGGTAGACTGGTTGTCGAGCCTTCTTCATCGCCTATAGCCGCAAGCGAAGCATAATTTGGTCGGGATGTGCGAGCACGCAGCTGTCGGGGCATTTTGGTTCGAGTTTATAAGTTATGGTTTTGATAAATAGCTGTAGTTTGGATTGAGTTTGGAGATCGCGAATAACTTCAATAAGTTCAATTTGCCATATGGACGAACACCGGGCCGAGCCACAAAACGTCTAAACGGTCATTATGGGGCCTTAGGATTTTGCCGCATCGCACCGCACCCTGCCGCATCATTGGCGCACCCTACTTGATAGTGTCTTATATCCCTGCCTATGTCGTCTATACAGGCCGTGAGTGTGATTATTGATTTAAAAACACTATAGTGCGTGGTTTTGAGTTAGAATTACAGTGATAAGACAATGATAATTATACTTGAAAGCTTGATGGTTGCGGCAGTGATGCGGTAGTGGTGCGGCAGTGGTGCGGCAGTGATGCGGCAGTGGCTGTGTACTACCGCACCACTGCACCCAACCACCACACCCATCTTATGCAGTACGCTTGCAGCACCGTTACGGGCAGCCGCGCGAAACTTGGTGAAACCACTGCCAACGAGAACGCCCTTCACACACCCTTCATACAAGTTTAACACCTCAATGCCTCCACCAAGATGTGTCTTTGTTGGTGACATGCCTTGACGACTTCGCTGCAGCACACCCAACCATGATTCTGTGCACAAGTTCTGTCATTGTAACAGCTGAAGAAACTTATTTCAGAGTGTCTAACTTGTATGTGAACCCTTTATGACGCACAGTCAGGCGTATCGCAGTAAAATACCTGCTTTTCGTCAAGTCACCTGCTCGCCATCCCTCTGGCAAGGCCAGTGCTCGCAATTGCAGAGGTTGCAAAGTAGAAGGTAGAGATCTCCTTGTACCCGACTGCAACACCTGCAGTAGAACTGGTATTCTTGAGATAGAGGTGGCGGCGGCAGAGGTTGCAAAGTAGAAGGTACGTCGTCATCATTATTAGATATATGCAGCTGTACCCTCTTTAATTTTGGTGGTCTCGGTTGTGAAATTGATGGGGGAGGCAATGAACTTCTGTAACAGGCTTATCCTTTTTACGATCACCACAGTGCTTGCTACCAGTTTTCTCTAACAGGTTGGTGCGTGCCACAACATGCCCAACTTGTTCTCTGGATTCAGGAGGCTCTCAAAAGGCATGACCGTGAGGCGAATAATTGATGAGTTTGACAAGTAATCCTGCGAGGTCAATTATATTATGCAGTCAACAGTAATTATTGAAACTTGTATGAGTGCAATGTCTCGGTTGCGGCAGTGATGCGTTAGTGGTGCGGCAAGTTGCGGCAGGGTGCGGCAAAATACCTGAGCCCGTCATTATGTAATGTGGACCGGATAAATCCATTATTTGACGCGGCTTGACTTTTCTTTCCAGTCACTATCTTTTGAACATCCCAGATTTTCGACGAGGACTTCTCGTATCCGCCTGTTGCAATTTTGTACATTGCGTCGAGCGTGACACGAGGACGGCCTCTACATAACACAATCTATCTTCAGCATTTATTCATTATCGTGACCGCTCAGCTCCAAGTCTGTCTGGACTCCAGCAGATGGCAACTTTATTGAGGCTAGTGGATGCGGGACGACGTTGGCTCTTAGCCATCACGTCAGTCCATCTATCATTCACTCGGAGGAAGTTAACCGCACGCGGAACATACAAGATATCTGCAGGATGAAAAACTGTGATGGAGTGGGTTTTAGTGGGTTTCGACGAGGGACGTCTGACTCGATACATTGTCATGCACTGGCCCCCTCCTTAGAATGCGTATGTCCCACCCTTCTATTCTGAAACCTTCATGCCTTGGAACTTCATGACAGCACTGCAAGGCCACTATGCAGGCGAACAAAGCCCATAAACTAATGTAACTGAAATATACAAGCCAGGGACCAAAAATATAACATGCTTATACAGTTCGAATTGTGGTTTATACGAAGTTGTTCTGCAGAGACTATACACGCGTGTGTGTATAGTGTGTAAAAGGAAAAGTAAGTTCATAACGAGTCATTGATTCATCTAGGAGATTTGGACGTTTCTTTGTGCTGCATAGACTTACTATCATTGGCGCTAAATTGACTAATAACACTGAATCAGTGAAAAACCCTAAAGTGCACCTGGAAATCCGCCTCACCATAGTGTTGCCCGCCATGAAAGGGGACTTAATGATCCTCTCTGTGGCAAAAGCATTTTCGCCAGCGAGCTCCACATCGATAACAGAAGTGGGTGGAGCAGCGACACGTGATGTGGCTACACCCATCCGTACGCTCGACGATCGCCCTGCAACCAGGACACGACTGCCAATTTTTATCGTCTGCGAGACTCTTCAAGTCTCTTTGCAGTCCTGCCTCTACACATCCTTCTCCCGGGTGTCTCCTATTCTTGCATGCGAGACACATCGTGATGCCACACACACGACAAGTCATGTTTGCCTTGCGAGTGTCTGAGGAGCACAAGAACGCAGAGCATTTCTGATTCGCGCAGTACACTCGCGTAGCCGGCGGGACAGAATATTCCACAGCCTTTGCACGAAACCGTGTCTGCAACGATTTAGGTAATTGCCGATCGACTTTCTTTGCTGGCATTCGAATCTGGCAACACTGCAAGGGATACAGAGATTCGTCTTTCATGGACGCCTTTGCGAAATTCGATATGCATTCCCGGCAGTAGTGATGGGCACATGGTGCACGGAAACTTTGCTTTGGTGGGACCTTATCCCCACAGGCAATACATTCTACTCTATTGCAGCGGTAAGGCTAGTAATGGTCCAAGGTTGGAAGGCTCACGGAGTTTGATCTCGTTTCATAAACTTGATAAAGATTTGTGACAAACAAAACGTCGCCTTTCTATCTTGTGGAGCTTTGCGCCACTCGTCATTCGTCGTGCAAGCCTGTGTACCACTATGAATACAATATTATAGGTTGTCAGAGTGCTTATTGGTCTGCCTTGTCAATAGATAGTTGCTCATGTCGCTCACCATTTCAACTCTGGAGAACAGGGAGGTGGAGTGCACTGCGCTTGGGGGCTGAGCGAGACGTCCGATAGGGGTGTTCCACTTCTCGTTTTGGATACCTCAGCATGGTTTTCGCTTGTCAAGGATTGAGTGAACCGCTCTGTAGCGTGCGAGGCAGCCTCCGGGTCGCTGCTGGTTATGACAGCCATTGGTGGTGCGTCAAGAGAAGACCAAAGCGCCTTATGGGAGCGGTGCATCATTTCGCTTCAATATACTAGGCAAGAGCCTTGCGCCCAGCCTGCTTGGGCGAATGGGACTAACTATAGATCCAGGGCCATTGAGATAACACATACTCCGGTGATAATACTCAAGGTCTTTCTGACGTCGCGAATATTACCCTTGACATGTGAATTTCAGTGCTCCTACTTGAGTATTCATGCAAAAGGTCTCGACTTTTGTACATCAACCTCATGACTAATGTTGCCATTCTCAGAGACGATTCACTGAACACCTCCTACATACCAAGACTTGGCAATGTCTGCAACGCTTGAGTTGACGAGAATTATCAGCAAAGTCCATGCATTCAAAAGATGTTAATCTTACCATCAAAAAATTCCGTAAATTATCATGACATTCCTCACAACATCCACCGCCACTCCTGTACACCCATCGGTGCGCAAGGCACTCGTGATTTTCCTCTAATGCCGCCATCCTCTGGTAAACACGGTCCACAAAAACCTCTGGACGCGCAGCCGCCTCTCGAGCCCCAAATTCATTGTATACACGCCTCTCGGCGTCATCCAATAAGCGTTGATCATCCCATTGCCGGCAGTCGCAAGTTTTCCACAGTGCTGCGCACAGGTAACAAAACTGCGTCGAGCATCGGCAGGTCATGTGATAACACCCCTGCCAAAGTTCCACGATAGCATGGCAACCTGGACAGGTCTGCCACCCCATTTGAGACGCAAGGGATTTGACCGCTGATGTCTGTACATTCTCAGCACAGTCTTCATGCGAGTGGGCTCGATTCTTGCATGCAGAGCACACTCGTGTCCCACATGCGCAAGTGATCTCAGACTTGTGGCCAGACGATGAACCCAAAAACTCGGAGCAAGTCTGATTGGGGCAATAGATCCGTGAAGTCGGCGGAGTTGCGAACTCTGCGGATTTGTCCTGAAAATGGGATCGCAAGTCCGATGGAAGCAACGGAAGGAAGTCCGCAACGGGAAGAGGCTGCTGGCAGCAGCGCACGGGGTACAGTGTCTCGTCCTTAGTAGATGCTTCGACAAGGTTTACAAGGCAACCTCGACAATAAAAATGAGAGCACGGAGCATTGAAACTTTGCGAACGTCTGACCACATATGATACACTCCACCCTGAGATAAAACAATATAAGGCCAAGGACGTAGAATGAAATCTGTACCATACCGAGATGGCATCCCATCGCGAGCTGAAAGTTGTCCCCTGTGGTACGATATGTGAGAGGGTTCGCCAAAGTCGTCCATTTCATCTGGGTCTGGCTCAACTACGCCTGTGATATCATTATTACTGGACATAGTGGAGCCAAACTCACTGGAGGGGTCGTTAGTAATAAATTAAATTAAAAATAAGATTCACAAACGACAGAAATCTAGTCCATTCGAGCACTTCTTGTGGGTGAGTAGGGGTAGGTACATCATCGCCTCTTTCGAGGGCAATAGCAGAAAGATGATCATCTTGTTCCCCTTGGTTGATGAGAGATAACGCGCTGAGAGCCGCAGTGTCAGTTTGAAGTGCTTCATCGATGCTTAGTGCAAATTTGCGATCTTGAAGTTCGGCCAAGGACGCCTTCAAATTTTCTGCCTGAAAGTTGAATGCAATTTCTTCGTCCGTCAAGCAGGCGTCCTCCCGTAACTTTCCTTTGCGGGATCCTTCGAGTTCTTCGATATCCAATATAGATAGCGCCAGCGCGAGGGCCTCTGCATCGATGTCCGGCACGCTGTAACGAGTGTTCATGATGGCTGGAAAAAAAGGGGGAGCTTCATCGTCTCCTAACTAATACCTGGAGTGCAGTCGATTACTAATCAGCGCAATCCATGATTTCAGAAGGGCGTATTCTCATACCAGCATCGTGGCAGTCCCCTAGTGATATACATTGTACTCTCCCTTCACGATTATGATGGCTGGTGAGCCACGAAATTCCTGGGTTGCCACAGCATTGATCGTTGAGAAGTGCGTCTAACCTGATAGTATCCGGGAGACATGTCCATAGCAGCAACTAAAACAGAGTGAGGTCCTTGTAAAAGTGGGAGCGTGTTGTTCAACTATCGAGATGTGAGTGACAGTGTCCAGCGTGCCGAGAATTTGTTTCGCTTTGATACAAGTTAAGCCGCGCTAAGTATGGCCCGACCTAGACATACATTTCGTGCAAAGGTGATAGTCTTACCATCAAATGCAACATCTGAACTCCACGTGCTCTATGGCACTCATAATTTTCCTCCAACTCCGCTGTATCATATCCCCTGATAATTGCGGTCCGCAGGAATCGCAGTGCACAAAGCTGCCTGTTGAGCGCTTGAACACAGAAGTCCTTGTATACACGTCTTTCAGCGTCATCTAACAAGCGGCGATAATCCCATTAATGCCTGCATGTTTTCCACCGTGCCGCACACAGGTAACAAAACTGCGTTGAGCACCGGCAGGTCATATGATGACACCCAGTCTCGAGTTCCACGATAGCATGACAACCCGGACAGGTCTGCCATCCCATTCGAGATGCAAGGGACTTGACCACCAATGTCTGAACATTTTCAGCACAGTCTTCAGATGGATGGACTCGATTCTTGCAGGTGGAGCATACACTTGTCGCACAACTTGTGCAAGTGATCTCAGACCTGCGATCAGACGATGAACCTAAGAACATGGAGCAAGTCAGATTGGGACAGTAGATCCGTGAAGGCGGTGGAGCTGAGAATTCCGCAAATTTGTCCTGGAAATGGGGTCGCAAGTCTGATGGAAGGAACGGGAGGACGGTTGGGATAGGGAGAGGCTGAAGGCAGCACTGCAGGGGGTGAAGTGTCTCGTCTCTGGTATAAGCTTCCACGAGACTTAAAAGGCAACCTCGACAATAGCAATGTGAACATGGAGCATCGAATCCCTGTGAATGTCTGACAGGATCGCCACATATGATACAGTCTACCCTGTAACGAAGGAATATAAGGCCGAGGTCATGGAATGAACGCTGTCTAACCGAGAAAGTATCCCATCACAAGCTGAAGGTTGGCCCACATGATACGGGAGACGAGAACTTGATCCACCGAGGTCGTCCATTTCATCTGGGCCTGGCTCGACTACGCCTGTGATGTCATTATTACTGGACGTAGTGGAGCCAAATTCACTTGAAAGGTCGTGAGTGGGTATGAAATAAAAAAAGAGGTTTACAAACGACAAAATTCTGGTCCACTCAAGCAATTCCTGAGACTCAGGAGGGGATAGTGGATCATTTCCTTCAAGAGCAAGGGCAGCAAAATAGTCGTCGTCTAGTTCAAGTTTCCCTTGGTTGATGAGCGCTGATGTATCGAAGGTCGAACTAGTGTTTGTCCCAAACGATTCATCAAGGCTAAGGGCAAATATGCGGTCCTGTAGTTCGGCCAAGGACGCCTTCAAGTTTTCCGCCTGAATGTGAAATGCAATTTCTTCGTCCGTCAAGTAGGCGTCCTCCCGCAATTTTCCTTTGCGCGATCCTTCGACTTCTTCAATATCTAATAGAGATAGCGCTATAACAAGGGCCTCCGCGTCCATGTCTAGCACGCTGCAATAAGTGTTCATAATAATGGCTGAAAAGAAAAGGGGAACGTAGGCCGATTCGGCTCCTGACTGGTGTTAAAATAGATTATATCAGCGCAACATTCTCACAAGTTGAAGTGCAATCTCAGGTGGCAAACGGCTATGTAGCAATGTAGCATTCATTATACTCTCATATCAACGTGGTGGCGGTCTTCAAGCGGCCTACATTATACTCTCCCTTCAACATAATGACGGCTGGCAGAATTCCTGAGTCGACGCGAGCACTGGTCATTAAGAAGTCGGAAGCAAAGCCTGTCTATCATGATGCTGTCGTGGAGACCCGTCCACTGCAGCAACTTACAAAAGGAGAAATCCTCGTGAAGATGGGAGCTGTGTCGTTCAACCACAGAGACGTGAGTGATATGACATCGGCATGGCAAGAATTCTTTACTCATCCAAACGCCCTAACAGCTTTGGATACGCCTTGGTCAATACCCAGGAATCAACTTTGGGAGCGCCTTCGGTGCTGACGGAGCAGGTGTTATCGCATTCATAAGCATAAGCTGAGTCGAGGAAACTAAGAGCATTTACCCAGGCACGGTAGTTGCATCGGCGGATTCAAATGATGCACTCCTGAATAAACGCGTCTTCCTGACACCCATGCGAGGTTGGGAAAGCAAGCCAGATGCGCCAGAAACAGAGTAGGTTACATTTTTGTTTATTGATACTGGCTCACGTCTCATACAGAAGAGGTTTCGGAATCCTTGGAGGTGGACGTAATCCTCCGTTAGGGACGTTTGCCGAATACGTTGTTGTGGAGAGAAATCAGGTTATTCGTTCCCCAGATCATCTTGATGACGTTCAAATCTCTGCTTGGCCTCTTGGTGGCTTAACTGCTTGGAGGTACGTCTTTGTCGCGATACGGTCTTCGTCCTATCACTGAATGTATTGTACTAGAGCTGCGATTGTCAATGCTGAGGCATCGAAAGACCAAAATATTCTCATTACCGGAATCGGTGGAGGAGTGGCACTTCTTGCCATGCAACTATGTCTAGCCAAAGGCGCTAATGTCTACGTCACGAGTGGTAGCGAGGAAAAAATCCGGAAAGCAACTGCCGTTGGAGCCAAGGGCGGAGTGAATTATAAATCAAGTGAGGATTTGCGATCTCGAATGAATTGTCCTGCGGGTTCAAACTATCTCACAGAGGATTGGCCATCGCATCTTGTTGCCCTTCTGGTGAAAAACAGCGGAAAATCTGCGAAGATTGATGCAGTTCTTGACTCTGGCGGTGGAGACATTATGACACAAGTGAGTAGTATCTTAAAACAGGGCGGCAAGGTCGTGGTCTATGGGATGTAAGCGAAGGAAGTTCGTTTCATAATCTACCACTCAGCGTCATTACAGGACCGCAAATCCCCAAATCAAGTTCACTATGCGAGAGGTGCTCAAGAACCAGCGGCTTATAGGTAAGTTTCCCTGTCTGCTTGAATGCCAATATTGACAGTGTGGAAGGTTCGACGATGGGTTCCCTCAAGGATCTCGCAGATGCAACAATGTTTATGTCAGAGCATCGCATTGTCCCAGTGGTGTCCCATGTCCTCGATGGACTTGAAGCTGCAGAAGAAGGCTTCGAGCTCATGAAGCGCGGGGATCAGTTTGGAAAAATTGTCATTCGAATTAATGACAAGGTCAATACCAAGTTATGATGATGCTTTACCGGATCTGTCAACCACACGAACACACCATAGTATGCCATTTTGACAACTCAGCGTCTCGATCTCGTTTCTAAACATGTAACATAGTCTTAAGAGCATGTGCAGCCTCCAACATCAAAGTTGGATGCTATGTTTTGGGTCTATCTGAACTGGTGCTTTCAATCATTATTACCTGAACGTATCTCTCGTATGCGCGCCTGAGGACTAAGTTCTGTGTCAATGTAGTGTGGCTGTGAATCAATTGTGAATCGACAATCTCTCGGATGATGTCTGAGATTGCAGCCAGCTGCGGGTGGTACAGAATTAAACTTCATCTACATTACTCAATCTGTATATTGAATCTTCAGTATTATCGTAGAGCTGGGACCATCATTAGTATATGAATGCAGCCATTAATATTGGATAATGACACTTACAGAGTAATGTGGAGGAGGGGTCATACCTGTGTCTGTGGCCTGTGGCCTTTCCGACGCACACAGCTGATTGAGCTGGTTACTAAGATCAGTAAGCAGCTGAAACGCATCCCTAATCACTGTCGCAGTTTCAGCGCTCAGCGGGGAATGGGGAGTTATATGTAGATCGTACCTGCAAATAAGCCTGCACTAAAAAAGAAAAGCCACTCTATAGTCCAGCACAACCCGCGTTGCACCCAATACAACCCAGCTTGCACCCCACCCTGAACATGTGCATACAATCCAAGTCTCTCCTCACTGCATCCGTAAGCCACAGTAGCCCAAAAGACCACTTGAGCTATGATTACAACCAAGATGATGAAGGCACAGCCAATGACACTGGAAGCAATGTCAAACTCAGGCCAAATGGCTGGCGAGACTGAGTTAGCAAAAATAAGTTCAAATTTTGATGCAGCTCACCATCAGACAGATATGAATCAATAAAGGGATACATGATGATGATGTTGTAATTAAGGAATTGGAGAAGCACGCCAGCAGGGTGCCGGAATCTGTGAATTGTGTGGACGTGTGCCAAAAACAGTGCCATATGGCAGGCCACTAATATAGTGATGGGTCTGACAGGCTGCACGCGGAGTACCCATTTGGACAGGCCGACATGTACAGTGATTTGTGGAAGGAAAAAGAATAAAACAACAAAAAATGTTGCATAGGGGCTAGGGTGTTCATCGACAGCGGAAGCATTTGTTGTTGCAGCCTGGGGATCATTAGTGTGTGATGGAAGATGATGATTTTTAGTAGTAAGGGATGTCGACGATTGATGTAGCATCCTTGACAAGCTTCTAGACATCATATAGTGTGTAGAGAGTAGTGTGGCGAGCGGTAAACTCAGGGGTTAGACGCTTTAGGACATTACATAATGCGTTCAGTTTGACATGACAATTCTTGTGCCAGTGGCATACATACAAACCATAGCCCATTCGACAGCAATATCTTAAGGCCCTGTTCAATACCGCACGTTCAACTCAGCCAGATATTGATTTCCAACATACCACTGCGCCTTTCCTCAGTATATGATATTGCAGTACATCACATCGACAGAAAGTGTACAGAAACTTCATGAACTGTGGCGCTGGTGAGATGAACTCAGTCTCTGATGGGACTCGCCTCGTTTCTGGTTCGGACGATGAGACTGTCAGGCTGTGGGATGTAGGAACGGGGCAGCCAGTTGGTGAGCCCTTACAGGGGCACACTAACGTGGTCTACTTAACCTCGTTCTCTCCAGATGGGACTCGCATCGCAACTTGTCCTGCGGATGACATAATCCGGTTCTGGGATGCAACGACGGGGCAGCCAGTCGGTGAGCCCTTGGTGGGGCACACTGCTGGAGTTTTCTCAATCTCATTCTCTCCGGATGGGACTCGTATCGTGTCTGGTTCAAACGATGAGACAGTCCGACTGTGGGATGCAGCGACAGCGCAGCCAATCGGTCAGCCCTTACTGGGGCACACTAAGTGGGTCAACTCAGTCTCGTTCTTTCCGGATGGGACTCGAATCATTTCTTGTTCACAGCGGGATGGGACCGTCCGAGTCTGGCATGCAGCGATTGGGAAGTCGTTGCACGATCACGCCGAAGAAGACTATTCAGTATCCTCTCCAAATGGCAGTTGCATCTCACATCCAACAGCGGCCATCCCCATACCCAACACTGCGAACGATGACTTCATTTCCTTCTCATTAAACTCGACTCATGCACTGCGCGACACTACTGAGTTACTCGCAGGCGCCCCCCATGATGACCGCAGGTCGACGTTCACGTTTTTGAGAGAAGATGGATGGATGATGGGACCCAATCATCGACTCTTATTCTGGGTACCACCCGCATCACGAGAGGCATTTAGATATAATCCTTGGACTGCATTAGTGATACCTAGAGGAGGTCCAAAGCTGGATTTGAGCCGCATGGCACATGGGACGCGCTGGCAACAGTGCTACGAGTGAGTTTCTAGCCTTTCCATTTCTTCATTGTCAATCATCAACTCGATCCTTATAGTTCTTGATTATGATTATTTTGTTCCGGAAATTTGATGTGGGAGATGCCAGAGACACTATCGATCGAGTTTCATCTACTACATGTATACGTACTACCATTGCCATCGAGTTTGGGCGAACGCTGTATAAGGAAAGGTCACTTGGTGGCATTTTTGAGATGAAAAGATCATAGTGCAAGGATCCGAGATACCGGCGAGTGAAACAGCTGGCCATGGAGAGAAGTGTGTTCAGTACGCCTCCCAAACTGAATCGAAGAAAGAGAAGACCGCAGCAGCAGCGGGGGCGTGTCTGGAATTGCGGGGTCGTTTGGCTTCAGTTGCACACAGCACACACGGGTTTTAAGAGTCGCGAGAACTGCCAGTGTGTCAGGACCGTGGTTCATTGCGTACAGTACAGCGTGTACATGGTAACCACAAGAGTACCATGAAAGTGGTTGCAAGGATATGCCACACGTGAGGGGTGGAAGATCATGCAAAATTGAGGCGCGAATGAGAAAAAAAAAAGAACAAGTGCCTGGGACGAGCAAGGCAACAAGCAATGCAAGAGACGACTCTTCAGCGCTTCAGTTCGTATAAGGAGAATGCTGAGCGTGGACATACCAGATTGACCTGGTACAACGATGAACCCATCCTCCTTGGACCATCTGCGTGTTTGGTGGGGATGATGGGCCTCTGTATCTCATCTGCATCTAACCCTCATTGCTTTGCGTTAGTGGCTCATTCGAGTGTTGAAATTGAAACATCGATCGAATCTCGTAAGGAAAAGCTTTCTTGCTGTTGCAGGCTGCTCAGTGGACGCAGCAGGATTTTGCATGGTATCCGCTTAGGAAAAGTGTCCTTCCGTTAGTCGCAAGAGGAATAGCGAAGCAGGGTTCATACAAAGTGAGAGTGGCGATGACTCAAATTTGGCCCCAACTTGATCACCAAAATTAACCAAAATAAACAGAAGAGGTTTCGGAATCCTTGGAGGTGGTCCGTGGTCCGTGGACGTAATCCTCTGTTAGGGACGTTTGCCGAATATGTTGTTGTGGAGAGAAATCAGGTTATTCGTTCTCCAGATCATCTTGATGACGTTCAAATCTCTGCTTGGCCTCTTGGTGGCCCAACTGCTTGGAGGTACGTCTTTGTCGCGATACCGTCCTGGTTATTGAGATGAGTAAGCAGCTGAAATGTGTCCCTAATCCGATTAGGGACACATTTCAGCTGCTTACTCATCTCAATAACTGTCGCAGTTTCAGCGCTCAGCGGGAAATGGTGAGTTACTTATATGTAGATCGTACCTGCTGCACTAGAAAAGAAAAGCTATTCTCTAATCCAATACAACCCGCCCACAACCCAGCTTGCACCCCACCTTGAACATGAGCATATAATCCCAGCCTCTCCTCACTGCATCTGTAGGCCACAATAGCCCAAAAGACCGCTTGAGCTATGTAATCATAGCTCAAGCAATCTTTTGGCAAGATGACAAGGGCCCAGCCAATGACATCAGTGGAAGCAGTGCCAGGTCCAGGCCAAATGGCTGGTGAGACTGAGTCAGTAATAATGAGTTTTAAGTTTTATGCTGCTTACCAATAGAGTAAGCCATAATGATGATGTTGTAGCCAAGGAATTGGAAAAGTACGCCAGCGGGGTGCCTGAACCTTTCGAACATGGTGGTTGTGTATATATGGGCTATCAGCAGTGCCATAAAAATGGCCGCTGATACCAAGATGGCTGTAATGAGCGGAACGCGGAGTGCCCATGGGAGTTGGGACAGGAAAGCAGTTATCAGGGGTAGGAAAAACAGTAACAAAACGAGAACCGTCGATCTTGTTGAACTGAAGCTTGAGCTTGAATGTTCATCTGTGCTTGCAGTGGAAGCTTCTGTTGTTGTCATGGTAGCCTGGGCCAGCCGGGATCCACTAGTGTGTGATGTTGATGATTGATGCAGATGTGGCATACTTGACAGGCTAGACATTGCGTATTATGTAGAGAAGCGTTGGCCAGATAGGAGTAAACTCAGGAGGTTAACAATTCCTTTGAGACATTACGTAATGCATTTGGTTTGTCAGTTACTATCTACGGAACCCTCCTTCAAGATCGATGCTTCATCTCAGACATGACAATTCTTGTAGCATATACCATAGCCCATTCCAGCAGTTAGATTCCAAGTCAAAATACCTGAAGCTCACAAAATTGCCAGCGTAACACCAGGAGACAATGCAAACAAAACACCCATCGCATTCAAAGCAGCACCAACACTACCGCCCCTACTAAACCAAAACCAAAAACCTAAACCCTCCCCGACCAAACCCTCCTATAAAACAACAAATACGCACACCTCATCGTCTCATCCCTCTCCACACCTCCATTCCCAAACACATCCTCAGCTCTCAAATCCGAAACCAACTCATCGTCAATGCGTATCCACCCCTCTCGGGGCTTTGTGGGTGGAGTTGACATGTCAATGTTGGGGTGGAGAACATCGAGCGTGTAGTGTCCGCCAGAGGCTGAGACGCCGTGATGGTAGACCGCTGTATGAGTTGGTGAGCTTATTCGTGGCGATAGAAAGAGAGGGAGACAGACGTACCTCCAAACAACCGATACTTTGTCCCCCCATTCACCTTCTTCCCCTGTGTCATCACCTCACCCCCAACCTCCAGCTCAGGCGCAAACGTAACCTGTTTCCCAACCTTTGCAACACCCCCTTTATTAGCGTCGTACAAAAACCGCTTGAGGTGAAGGATGAGGACCGGAGGGAGGGACTCGATGTGTACTTGTTGGGTCGCGTCGAGGGTGGCGCCTGGGCGGGTTACAGATGTAACTTGTACGGATTGGGGGGTAGAGATGTGCGTCAGGGCGTCTTTGATTGTGTGAATCGTGTCGCGCTGTGTCAATGTCAATTTGGTCAGCAGTGAGCTTAGAAGGGATGGCTAAATGACAAACTTGGATGTCTAACCGCAGACTACGCCAGTCTTCGACGACGGCGGAGTCTTTTTGGTGTGGTACGCGGAGGATGGAACGGAATTTGCCGCCAAATATACGGGTCATGGGGGAATCGGCTGTCTTTGTCTAGGAAAGGTGAGTATGGATCCAAAGGACGAGGAGGAAACCTTACGGAGCGCGTGAGGACGGTGCGGTTACGCTTGCCCACCTCGAGCCAGCCCTCTTCTTGCGTGTTGCTTGCTGGAGCATTGTTGTTCTGCTGAGCTGGAGCTGGGTTGAGGTTAGCGAGCGAAGAGGAAAGTGTTAAGAGCTCTTCTTCGAGCGTGTCGAGGTAGAATCCAAGGAACTCTTCTGCGTCTTCTTGATGTCCACCCTGTCAAACAACTCAGAATGAAAATCGCGAAAGGAGTAGGGAAGAGTACTGACGCGCATATGATCGAACCTCTTCTTCTCCTTCAAAGCATCATGTACATAAGTCGGCATAAACGAATCCATAATATCTTCATCTACTTCCTCACGCACAAGACCATTCGATCCATAGCGCTCCACACTCTTGCCCTTGCCCTCAACAGGCGCCCTCTCTTTTGGCGCAAATTCCCTCACAAACCGAATAGTAGCATCGACTAGCGGGGTCTTGGACTCCTCCGTAGGCTCAAGTAACCGCCCGAGATCCGTAAAGAAGCGCCAAAATGGAGGACAATACACGAGGACTTGGAGTACTGCGTTAGCGAAGCACAGGTTGCCAGAGTTGACGAGGCCGCGTGGCCTGATGCGCATGGGAGCTGCGGATGATCCGCCCGAGTTGAGCAAGGTAAGAAGCTCGGGCTTTTTAGGGTGGGAGGGGTTTTTTGGGAAGGTGGAGTTTGGGGGAGGGGAGGCGGGGATGGAGAAGCCCACGACAGAGGATGCGGGGAGGTTAGAAGGGCCGGGTTTGCGGAGGAGAGAGGCCCATGATACGGCGGGCTTTGGGGCGGGTGCGGGTGCGGGTGTGGGGGCTGACGAGGAGGCTTCTGCGTTGGATGGCTTGGGCACAGCAGCAGGTTCTGCATCAGATGGGATAGGAGCAACAGTGGAGGTAGAAGGATCCACATCGGATGCCGCAGAAGGTTCTGCATCAGATAAGGAGGGCGCAGCAGCGGACGTAGAAGGTTCTCCATCAGATTCAGATAGCTTGGGCGCCTCTATGTGATCAGTGGATGATACCTCGGGCTCTGATTCGGTGGGAGCTGACGTGGCCTCTACGCAAGGCTTCTCTTCAGATTGTTCGGGAGCCTTTGTAAGAGAAAATGAAGTATTAGTGGAATCCGGTGAGCTGGGCACAGGTGTATCAAATGCTGTGGAAAGCGGAGGAGTCATATTTGATTCTGTACCGTCTGGAAGATCAGAAGGCGCAGTTGGCACTAATAGATCTATAACGACGGGTGTGGGAGATGGAGGGGGTGTTGGAATGTCGAGTGCATATTGAATGACATCGCGAGGAGGATGAGCTAGAGGAGAGATGATGATGCCAGGAGCTGTAGACGGATCTGTAGGACGTTTTGACCAAATGACCCAACCACCTAGTTTTGGATCTGTGTTGGGCATGGGTGATGAAGGAGGTGAAGGTGTTGGATTGGGCGTCTCCTCGGGTTCTATATTTTGATTTCCGATCTGATCGCCGCTGGACTGAAGAGAAGGAAGAGTTGACAATTGTTTTGGTAAGGGAGAAAGCGGCTGTTGGCTGTGCTGTTGCCAGTAAGTAGACCTTGGAACATAAGGAGCAGGCTGAGGCTGAGGCTGAGCATAATTGTAGTGATGATGGAATATTGGTTGGTGAATATGACCATTCATTGGTACAGGGTATCGCTGATATTGACCATGAAATGGCCTGGCAGCGTTGTAAGGGTAATGATAATAATTCGAAGAACCCGGTAAACCAGCGTGAGCTGCCATACGATCACTCATAACTAGAACGCCGTTCAGTAAACACCAAAATATAGGGAGCTTAACGCACCTGGCAGCGAGGAGAGATGACTAGCTCTAGACTTGGGTCGAGGTCAAGGGCCTTCAAATTCTCATTCTTGTTGTACTTTATTTGTACCCATCCCGGAATAGACTGTAACGTTAGAATCTGTCGCTGTCACTGACGATGAGCATCGAGCAGAACGAGCTCAACGACGAGCACCCACTCGTCCTTGAACTCTCCAGTCTCAGACAAACAGCAGCTCGTTTTCAGGTAATTCTTATTTAATGCACCTCTCCGCCAACCATTCATATATTCATTAGCATGAAGCACACCAAGCTGCTCTCAAACTTCAGCGTCACACTCTAGCAGCAGCCCAAACAAATGATCGCTTACATCTCCTCGAATCACAACATTCCTTGGTTGCATCTGAGCTTGCCATCCTCCGCGCTCACCCATTACCCAACTCTCAATCAGACGGCCACGTCGTCCAAGAGCTCACTCTCGCCCTAAGACGCTCTTCTGAGAAACTCGACCTCACAGAACATGCATTAGCAGAAAGGACAGCTGAACTCGTCCATGCCCGCACCGAAGCACAAAAGGCACGCTACGACGCAGAAGGCGCGTATAAACTTGCCGCAAGTGCTCGCGCCCGCGAAGAGGAAGGTAATGTCCGCGAACGTGGCTTGGAAACGCGTCTCCGAGCTGCAGAGGAAGAACGCAGGCTCATAGAGCTCGTGGTGCACGAGTATGCTGATCTTGTGCGCAGTTTGGATGGCAGGAAGAGCTCGCTTGGTAATGGGAGTACAGTACTGCAAGACGCATCTGCGTCTTCTCTCACCCTCGTAGAAGGGCTCCATGAGGGCAAATCAAGCTTGCATCGCCTCATGACTGAATTTGCTTCCGAGAACGAGAAACGCGAAACGAGTATTAGCCAGCTCCACGATGAGATCGCGAATTTGGAGAACACCCTCGATGCTGAGCGTAAAACGGCCGCTCGAGACCGTGCCCACCTCGCAAAAGTGCAGTTGGAACTAGAAGCACTAAAGCTAGACGATACCACAGCAGCCAAGATGGTCTCCCGATACATGTACGTGTCCATCCATGTACTGTTTCTACAAACTCGAGCATTGTACAGGAAATTCTCGCAATCCCAGACTAATGCCCTCCAATCTACGCTTACGACCTTTCAAACACGACACGCATCCACCCAACACACTCTCCAAACCACGATACACGATACCGAAAGTCGGATGCACGCACACATGGCCGAGAACGCACGCCTTCGCGACGCCTTAGAAGAACTCGGCGAAGAACTCGCTAGGGAAGCGTATGGGCGGCGGAGGGAAGTCGCACTGCGTCTTGCCCTTCTCGCACGGGAAGAAGCGCTCGGCGAAGCCCTACGCAGATGGGTTCGAAGAGCCCAAGAAGGTATCCACCGCTTCGCGGACGAAGATAGCCAGATGTATGCGACTTTTAGGCGTGCTGTGAAAGATGCGGAGAGTCTTTTGATGGTGTTGGATGCGGAAGTGGCTTTGGGGGGTGGGAGTGAGGTTACTGGTGTATTGGGGAGGCTGGTTCTTGCTAAGGACGCTGTGATGAGAATGAGTGAAGAGGTTGGGGCGGAGATTGGGAGAAGAGTCGCTGCTGAGCGGAGCCTGACTTTGGGCATGGGTTCTCTTGACGAGGTTGTCCACGGGCATACCATTTCAGTTGAAGGAACCCCCATTGATGTTACAGAACAATCAGCCCATACACAGGACACAAACACTGATATCCCACATACCAAGGATTCAATACCTGCCTCTCCACAAGTACCCACATCTCCAAATCTCCCAGCAGAGGACAGCAGGGGTACATCCTCTGTTATAGGCGATATCACGTCTGGTACTTCGCAGCCGCTTCTTGAATTACCCACTGAATCAAGTCAGTCGCCTGCTGCCCCGATTCTCGATTTGACGCAGACCCCCGCTGGGAAAGAGGCATGTATCTTGCCGCAGTCTGTCGAACTGTGTACGCCTTTGGCTTCCTCGAATGAGTTGACTATGGAGCCTGTTGACACGGATAGAATTTTGGATGCTGATGAAGCTAAATTACACGTTCAAACACATGACATTGAAGGCACAACTTTACCCATCATAGTCGACATCACGCCTGGCACTTCGCAGCTGCTTCTCGATTTACCCGTCGAATCAATTCGGTCGCCTGCAGTCTCAATTCTCGATTTGACGCAGACCCCCACTGGGGAGCGTACTTTGGCTTCCGTGAATGAGTCGACTATGGAGCATGACACCGATGAATTTACGCATACTAAGGATACCCCACTGTCCTCCCCCCTAACGAATACCGCAACACAGGAAAAACGTCCCGCCAACCAATTCATGGAAAGCAACGAAGATTCCGGTGTCTTCGTCGCTCCAGCTGCTCCAACTCCTGATGTTCAAACAGTCTCCCCAGCTAATGAACCTAACAACTTGAGCACCAACATAATTCCCTCATCACAATTCCCCTTTATCCCAGACGAAATCTCATCCTTACTGTCCTCCCTCAGCAAAGTCAACCACCGCTACGATGCCCTCCAACACGCATTCCGTGATTGCTCTCTCGCACTTAAAGACCTTAAACGTTTGCTCCCTCCCGTCGTCATCACATCTCCGCCGACGCTAACACCAACACCTTCTCACACTCCCCAATCCCTCCTCCGCACCGCCCTAGACCGCATTTCCGACTACACCGAAGACGCCCGTGTTGAGCTCGAAATTCGCATCACAGATGAAGCGCTCGCCATTCGCGGCTTCGAAACTCTCCTTACCGTCCCTGGTGCGCTTTCCCTTTCATCAGATTCGAATTTGGACCTTGAAGAAATGCGATCTTTTGTGGAGGGGAGGGATGTGGGTGTGATTAGGGCTAGGGAGAAGCTTGAGGAGAAATTGGGAGATGTACAACATGATGTGGCGGTTGTTAAGCGGGCTGTGCATGACCTTCAGGTTCAGCTTGAAGAGGAAGGGGACAGAGAGCCAGAGGAAGGCAAGAGCTGGTCCACATGGACATCGAGCTTCCTCCCTCGTTCATCCACGCCTATACCAGCTCAATCGCCTACATTCGGTTCTGTGATGACTTCTCCGCGATTGAGGCGTTCTCCCTCAGTGAAGCAGTTTTTTTCGCTTGCGGAGCTGGAGTTGAGGATTCCTATGCCAATGCCTGTGTCGACGCCTCAACCTCAACTTGGTTATGGGAGCCTTGGTCTTGGGGTGGGATCTGGAGCTGCACCTGGGCTGGGACATCAACGGACGATGTCCATGATGTATTCGTTGGGGATTGGGTCTAGGGCTTCTGTTTCGACTTCGGCGCTGGGGTCGTCGTCGTCGTCGTTGGGGATGCCTGGGATGTCGCCTGTGAAGAGTGGTGGAGGCAGGAGTAGGTTTGTTACGACCCCGCTCACTGGTGAGACCCGCCGTGATCGTGATGAAAGTGATGTCGAGTGATAGGTTTTGTCACCCTAATATTTTATGCTTGCCACTTGGTTTATTGCTATATATGATACATCGCTAGGTTGGGACTATTTTTGCATACCTGCTACTTACGCATATGTAGAGGATCATTGATACTTGCACCGATTCCGAGCGTTTACAACGTCGGCTCCGTCACATCTGGACCTGACTCAATCACGTGGAAACAAAACGTTTCGTGGAGCAGCTCTTGCAATTCTTGCATCCTTCTCCAATCCCTTTCCAATCCTTCTCACACAAACATGTCTGCAGCAACTGCTGCCCAGCCTCAGGCCCAGATCCAGACTTCTCCCTCAGCTAGGCGTGGCAAACGAGGCGGACACAGAGGCCAAGGCGGTCATCGCGGAGGCGGTAGTAAATCCCGTGGCCGCAAAGATCCAAGTGTAACTGCACCAGTCGACCCTGTTCCTACTCAGCCAATTCAGAACGAAGTCGTGCCTGCCCCAGAAGCCACAGACGACGCAGTGGTATGCTGGATCTGCGCTGAGCCCGTCAAATATTACTCAGTATCAGCGTGCAACCACCGGACGTGTCATGTTTGTGCTCTACGCTTGAGAGCGCTTTACAAAAAGCTGGATTGTACATTTTGCAAGGCACGTCTGTCTTTCTTGGTCCCACCTACGAATTTTGACGCTTGGGCGTTTACCAGGAACCCCAAACAACTGTGATATTCACGACCTCCCCTGATGCGCTTTTTTCTTCCTACACCCCCGACATGATCCCGCATAAAGACTCAAAGTCATCAATCTACTTCGAGTCCATCGATATGATGGAAGAGACGCTTATTCTTCTACGCTTTAATTGTCCTGATTCGCAGTGCGATTATACCGCGACTGGATGGGGTGATCTTAAATTGCACGTCCGGGGTACGCACGGGAAAGTGATGTGGTACGTGCATCAGATGTTTGAGTTTATGCACTGAGCGGACCTTTCACGTTCAAAGTGACCTGTGTATTCGGTTCAAGAAGGTTTTCAGTCACGAGCACGCTTTGTACCTCCCCAACGTCCTACCTTTACACCTACCGTCTATGCTGCATCGGTCTCATAAACAAGTGACGAAGGAGCCTATTGAAGGTGGCATACATCCAATATGCGGGTTCTGCAAGGAATGTTTTTTCAGCGATGATGAGTTGTATGTTCATATGCGCGAACGACACGAGGAGTGCTTCATTTGCAAACGGAATGAAGTACGAGATCAATAGTCAGTAATTTTTGTGCCGTTCGTATGTTTATGGTTTATGCTGATGCGAGGTCGTTTGTTTTGTCTAGCTTTCAAAATTATGAGGCCCTAGTACGAGCTTTTTGACTGTATTGACATTGACGCTCGTAGTAATTCGTGATTCCCTCGCCAGGAACAACATTTCAATCAAGGGCATTTTGCATGTTCAAAGCCTGCTTGCCAGGCTCAAAAATTCGTGGTGTTTGGATCTGCCATCGATCTCAAGGCGCATCAGGTTGAAGTGCATGGAGCAGAGATGACTTCACGGGACAAGAAAAATACTCAACGGGTTGAGGCGGAATTTGAGTTTGGGGAAGCTGGTGGTGGGCGTAGGGGGAGACGGGACCGGGATCGAGAACGAGAACACGAGCCGCCACCTCCTGCGCAACCTAGGGCAGTCGCAAGGCGCAGGGAAGCTTTTGGTGGCCATTTGACTACTGGTTCTCCTGCGCCTAATGGAGCACACACACCACAGTCGTCAGGACCTAGCCGACGAGCGTCGCCATCCCCACAGCGAAGCGGGGAAGACGTCGACCCTGTTGTTGCTCAGTAAGAATATTGCTAGGAACTCTACTTTTTTTCACTCACTCCGTTATAGGCGTCATGCGGCATTCATTTCACGTTTACAATCTGTTGCCCCAAACCCTATCACTGCAGTGCTCGCTGCTAAAGCTGCTGTCCGAGGATTCCGACTCAATGAATCCACCGCCCGTGATCTCATCTCGACGATTTGGAACGTTCTTGACAGAAATTTAGATGACACTGCGGGTATCGTCAATGCTATCGTCGACTTATTCGACGAAGAAGAGAAGAAGTCTAATCTACTCTCCTCTTGGAACGGATTCAAGATCGAGGTATTTTCTAGCCCCTATATTTGTGCCGCGGTGGATCTGACAGCAAGATCGCAGCAACGTCAGCAGTTTCCTGATCTCGTACCTCAGGAAGTGGGATCGGGCTATGCCGGTATCGCATCCGGTCGCGTCTTGAACGTGAAGCATGCTACTGCCACGCGGTCTTCGTCGCAATCTTCGAGACAGGTGTGGGATCGCGTTGCACAGGCGGCTGGATCTTCTTCATCCCGCATTGGTTCCGCTCCTACTCCAACACCACGACCGCCAGATAGTTTCCCGGTTCTTGCAGGTCCTCAACCGCAGCCTGCGTTCCGCCAACAACAGCGGAACACCCCGTGGGCTTCTGGTTCTGGATCGTCTAGCACAGGTTCCAGAGCACCGGCATCGATACCGACCCCCGCAGTCCAGCAACGCGCTGTTGCGAAGAAAGGTCCGCCACCGCCGTCGCTTACATCTGCTGCTTTCCCAGTGTTACCTTCGTCTGGTAACTCTCGTATGAAACCACTGGTCAGCGGGAATCAGTCTTTACGAAAAATTCTTGGTGAAACTGCCCCGACTGTTGCTGCTTGGAAAGGCAATGACACAGCAAACACGGGGGGCAGTCCGGCACCGGATGAACAGAGTGTTGTTGAAGAGACTGCTAGTGGAAAGGGGAAGAAGGGGAAGGGGAAGCAGAAACAGACTTTGTTTACTCTCGGTTCTTTTCCAACATAAGCGGAGGTGTCGTTGTGCTTCCCTATTGCATTTGTTCTAGCTGAGGGACTGGGATAGATATATAGATATATTCGCGGTTTACCAATATCGAATACTTGATTGCGAACTCTGTATTCTCGTGGGCAGTAATGCTATACTGGCGTCCCCGCATTGCCGCTGCAAATTTGTCGCCTAGAGTCTGCACCCAAACAGTCTGTGTTTCGTGCGCTGGTGATTCTAATTGCAATTCCCCTCAGGTATAGGACAAAGTGGCTTTGAGTTGTACCCCCGCGATAGCCAGGGCGTAACAACCTCAAAGACTCCGTGTTACCCCGACTTGTGATTGGTTTAGCGATTGGAGCAACCAACACATTTCTGTGAAGAACTCGTCACCATCTATTGCAAAAGGCGTGAAAGATGGGCCGGTTGGTTTCGGCCAAAGGCGAAAGAACGGTGGCCAAAGGTAAAAAGTCTAGTCGCGGCAGTGTGCACGGTAATTGACTCGTTGCAACGTTGAGCTGACGACTGCTGTCATAGAATTCGAACTTCTCGCGACTGTGGCAGGATGTACGTACGAAGCCTGCAGTGGTGTCTTCGGTGACTCTCAGAGGTCTCTTGCGATTTGAATTGCCAGATGTCAACTTATAGCAGTACGTTTTAGAGTGTATTAGATCTTGACATCACTGGACCCTGGGCAAGGATCCGTGGACTCCGAGGTTGGGTTGACCCATACAGGTCTTCCGATGCTGGTCCCTTTGATATTTGGGAAGCCATTTTCTCCGTCTCATCTCTTGCTCGTATGGATTTCTTTGGTTTGGTGGGTCTCAAAGCTCAGTAATGTGGGCTACGCACTTCCAGAAGCTAAGTATAAACATAGCAATCTGTTACTCACAAAGTCAGTTACAAGAAATTTGTTAGTTACACGAAGGATAAACTAGCGAGCTCCACTCCCAGCCTGAGTATAAACGAATTCTATTTCTCTAAGTGCGAGACACAGCACTGCAGATAACACCTCATAAATATCTTGCTGTAGTAGAAGTGTCGATCTTGGACAGCGGCTTTGGTTTGTCTCACCGAATAAATAATTCAACACTTGCCCCATAGGCGTCGAAGATGGAGGCATCGAGCCAGAAGTAGCAATCCAGCAGAACACATGATGATGCCACCTGGAAAAGATCAATGTTCACTCACCCAAAGACCGCGCATCATATAAACGTGCCTGCATAGAAACCCGCATCAACGAACCCTCCTGATGCGGTACCAATGGCGCCTGATATCGGAGGACCTGCAACGGCTCCAAAGGCAGTGAGGGACATGAACATCCCCACTCGGCGCCCCGCGTCTTCCATATCTCCCATTGCTACGGCAGCTACGGCAAAGAGAGCTACGAATCCTCCCGAGGAGAATCTAGAATGTGTGAGTTGGCAGTTAGTAACGAACAAGGGCCACGCATACCCGTAAATGGTAGCTATTGCAATGAGCTGGGTTTCATTTCTGGCAAATGGCCAGGCGAATGTCATAATTCCCGCCGTTGCAGTAAAAGCTGCCATGGTATTGAGTGTGCCTGTCAAGGATTAACTGGTGTTACCATAGTTCACAGCCATCGAGACTTACCAATTTTATCTGCCATTAGTCCAGATGCCAGACGTCCAAATGTGGATGCGCCATTAGCGATCGCGAGTATATAGAATGCAAAGTTTTTGGAGACGCCAATTGCCACGGCGCTCACAGATATATATGTTAGCACTGGTGAATCGAATCAGAACATCAGGGTGGTAACCGCCATGATAATACCTGTGTAAAGTCCTAAGAATGCCAGTATTCCTGCAATACAAAAAATGGCATATGCTGTGTTGCGGAATGCTTTGAGATTGAAAAGTCCCCCACGAACATTGACAGGTGGAAGACGTCGTTTCAGTAACTTCAGGAAGGTGCTTCAGAAAGAAGGTGGGGCGCATCTATAGGTGGTGACGACATACTATATTGGCCATCCCCAGTGTAGCGAGCAGAATGAATCCAAACACACGCATTGCCCATTTAAATCTAAAATTGTATGAGCGAGCATGAACTTGAATTATTTGATGATCAGTCGACCGGACCCGATTATGGGAATCAATTTCTGTGCTGTCGCAGGAAACACGGTACTGCCAATCGACGCACCAATGGCGGCGTAAGACATAGCGAGACCACGTTTCTTGTCGAACCAATGTGAGATGACAACGAGTGCCGGACCAACCATGATACCGCAGCAGACTCCCAGACCAAGACCTTGTACAAGAAATAACTGCCAAAATCGAGTGCACTCCGCGGTTATGAAAGCGGAGGCAACGATAACACAGCTAGCGGCGAAGCACGGTATTTTGAAGTATCCTAGGTCAAACATTCGTCCCGTCGCAAGTGCTGGAAAGTACACGAGCGCGTACTAGTAGAACGCGTGAGTTACACAAGTTTACTGGACTTGGAAATAGATTTACCTGCACAGAACCGATCCATGCTCTGGAGAGCAGAAACAGCACGATAGATCAGTTACAAGGTCGCATTAAACCGACCTAGCGCCTTACATATTTGAAGGAGAAGTATGACGTAGTAAATTTTCCTCATAATACGCTTGAAAGACCTGAAAGGGGGAAATTTCCAGGGACTGCGAATATATGGAGACAAACTCTACTGACCCCCCATGTATTAGCTATACCGAACCTGGTGATCGCTTGAGTTAGGTGTAGGCGAGGAAACTGAGACAACTCACGTAGAAAATAACACTAAATTGACACTATGATTTGAAGATGTCAGTGGCTAATCAAAGAATTCAAGTTAGTCGTGTAGCCTGGCACTGACGCAACAACGACCAGCCACGCGGTCAATCCTCCATCTGGTGCTCCAGCCAAATTAATTCCAAGCTTCTTTGAAACTTTCTCATCCAGTATCTCCTGGTCTTCCGGAAGCGCTGTTCTTGATTTCAACCCATGGTAAGGCAAGGCTTCAGACACAGACTGGGTGTCCGGTAAAACCTTCAATGTGATTGGGGACTCCTCGGACATAGCTCTCAATATACAGAGAGAGAGAAATGGGGGGGCCGGAGCAACTGCACTGGCTTATTCAAGGCATTCCGCCGACGTTATGTAGAATCGGTGATAATTGTCCCAATTCTTCTTTTCGAGCTATTTGCAAAACTGAGGGTTGATGGCATTGTTCGACCACCCGCCAATTCCCCATTCTGGGAGGCGCCAGCGCCAGCGATATCGGTATCGGTGATCCGCTATCCTGGCTTGAGACCTAGTTGAAAGTACTGTATTCAGGAATCAGGGTCAACGATGATGAGCATGAACACAAGCACCAAAAATAGTAATTGGACTTGCTGGCTTCGTCAAATTTCCACTTCAAGTTCCCGCCATCCGCACCACTCATGGTGGTGGTGTACAAGACAACTAGAATTCGAAGATATATTATCAAATCATATCCCCGTTTGTGCCGCGGTGGCGCCGTTTGTGGAGATGCCACCTCAAACCTTGTCCGTCTTCACGACAGTTGAACACTGACTTGAATGATAGCGCGTACTTGGTCTTAGGTATTTGTTTCTCAAACAATGGTCAAACTGCAAGCTGAATCTGCACTATTACTAATAGGTTGAACTTCTAAATTAGTTTCATTGGCGAGCTACATACAGCGAGCCTGCCTGTGATCCGGCTTGATTTCTCACCTCAGAGGACCAGCGAAGACTAGCGAGTCCAATTGCATGTATTATAAGCATCGCGTCATCGAATGACGCTATACGAATAGCGTGAGGCACCCAAGGTTTTGCAAATGGCTATGGGAACTTGGAGCTCTGTCGCGGAGAATACTGTATGTACATAACGTCGGCAGCATGTTTGCACACACCAGTACAGTTGTTCTTTCCCCCAGCTGTCTATTGATCCTGAACACTTCTCTCCATTTCGATAGGTGAACGGCGCTATGTCCGACTCGGAGAAGTTACCAACCATAGAGTCCTTGCAGTGCATTGACTCTGCGCCCGAAAGCAAACATATCTTGTCTTGCGATAGGCGGAAGACAGGAGTAGCCTTCGGCCAGGAAATGCCAAATGAGCAAGCCTCTCATCAGAAACTTCAAACACATCTTAGTGAAGCACCGGATGGAGGAATGAGGGCATGGCTTGCAGTTTTTGCGTAAGCACAAGTTCATTCGATCGAAGCAGTCACTGACATCTTTGAATTGCAGTGCCGCATTAGTTACATTCTCTACGTAAGCTGTTTCTAATTGTTTTCCCTACTAGTTTGACTCAAGGTGTACCAGGTTTGGGTTTTCAACTTCATGGGGTGTAAGTAAAGTTCGTTGCGATACACTTGCAGTTCCTGCAGATTTCCGCCTTTCAGGTCTTCCAAGCGTATTACGAGGAAAATCTTCTGCTTCACACTCCACCTTCAACAATGTCAGTTGTTGAGTCTGTTTGATGCAACATCGGATAACTGATTTCTTGCACTCTCCAGAGCATGGATCGGTTCTACACAGGCGTGTTTAACTTTTGTTCTAGCAAGTCCTCTAAGCTCACTTGTGCTGGTAGTATGCACTTGCGTATCTTCCGTCACTTGCGACGGGTCGACTGTTTGACTTGGGCTACTTCAAAATACCGTTCTTCGCCGCTAGCTGCGTCCTTGTCGCATGTACTTTCCTAATCGCGGAATGTACTCAATTCTGGCAGCTCTTCCTGACACAGGGTGTCGGCTTGGGAATGAGCTGCGGTTTCTTATTTAGTCCCGCAATTGTTAGCGTATCACAATGGTTTTCCAAGAGACGTGGACTTGCTTTGTCCACCACTGCCCTTGGGGCAGCGCTCGGAAGCATCGTGTTTCCTGTAGCGGCACAAAAATTGATTCCATTAATTGGGTGAGTTCTTTTAATCGATCACGGAATATACGCTCATACGCTTTCAGGTTTAGGTGGACAGTTCGTGTATTTGGACTCATTATGATGGCTACAATGGGGACAGCCAACATAGTATGTCGTTAACACCTGAGGACATCTCCCCGACTGACGCATTTTCCTTAGTTTCTTAAACGGCGCCTTCCGCCCGTAAACGTTCGTGGGGGACTCTTCAATCTCAAAGCATTCCACAACAAAGCATATTTCACATATTGTGTTTCAGGAATCATAATACTTCTAGGTCTTTATACAGGTACGACCAGTGCGCTTGTCATTGTGGCTCCTGATCTTTTGGTTTCTTCAGAGTTAACGTATATCTCTGTGAGCGCCGTAGCAATTGGCGTCTCGAAAGATTTTTCATTCTATATGATTGCGATTGCCAATGCAGCATCTACGTTTGGACGTGTGATATCTGGGCTATTAGCAGACAAAATTGGTAGGTCTCACCAGCTGCGAACTACGGGAACGTCAGTTGACATTTTACAGGCGCACTCAACACCATGGCAGTGTTCACTGCTATGACGGGAATCACGACAATTGCTTGGCCATTTGCTAAAGACAAATCTCAGCTCATTACAATAGCCGCCATTCACGGGTATGTATTGCACTTTTTTTATCGCTAGCTGCTCAGTTGCCTGACCCATCCAGATTCTCCATCGGAGCATATATATCTCTATACTCTGTACCTGCCGTGGCAATGGGAAAAATGGAAGACGCGGGGCGTCGAGTGGGGATGTTCATGTCCCTCATTGGTTTGGGAGGCATTGCAGGTCCTCCGATATCAGGTGCGATTCGTACCGCGACAGGAGGGTTCGTCGATGCTGGTTTTTATTCAGGCAAGTTTATGACACGCGTGATTTTTGGGTGAACATTGACATTTCCCAGGTGGCTGCATTATATTTGGTGTCGCATTGCTACTTGTGGCGCGTTGCCTTCATCTCAGACGGCTATGGGGAAAGTTTTGAAATATCATTTAGTGAGGCGATGGAATTGTCGATGTGCTCTAGAACGGCACAGAAGGAGTGGGTGATGATGAAGCCGTTACATAAGCTTGGCTTATCCCACTTCTTGGTTGCGAACTACTTATTGGCGGTCATTTGCATTCCATTGGGCCACCTACCGAGTCATCTCGGGAACTGGAGGAGGAGCGCCAGCGACCTTATCCACTATCCTGGCTCAAGGCTGCAACAGGATCAGGCCAAGGCGGTAGATTGCTAACGCAAGCACCAAAAGTAGTAACTTACTTGGACTTGCTGACCTTTCCGACATAACGCCTAACCATTGAATATTGAATGCGCGACATGATGCATGATCCATGTTGATCCAGCGCGCACTCGAAGCTATGTCTATAAAGTCTCTGAAAAGGTGAAACTACCGACACAATTTTTCACTACGAGACTGATCAGTCGAAGCTATGCTATCAGCTCCACCCCTCATATCATGACCGTAATGGCAGTTTTATTGGCAAAGCGCAGGCTAGATGCCATGGGCCTGCCTGCGAATCGGCTCGATTCCTCACTTTGACCAGCGAAGGCCAGCAAGTTCAATGACATGTTTTTGGTCAATGTATGCGTGGCTCCATAAAATGAGAATGGAATACACCACTAGTCCCAACGGCTCCTCGAAGTTTTGCAAATACCTATAGGAAGGAGCCAGGTGTCCTGGAGTGCAAATAACGACGGCAGCATGGTTTTCACATACAGTACAGTTGCCCCTTCCCTCCTGCTCCCTGTTAGATCTGACCTCTTCTCTGCGTATTGGTGGGAGAAGCCATGTCCGAGAAACCACTAAGTGTAGAGTCTTTGCAGGGTATTGACTCTGTGTCTGAAATCAGCCAAGTCTTGTCTTATGGTAGGCAAAAGACAAGAGCAGTTGTTGACGTGGAAATCCCGGATGAACAAGCTTCTCAGAAGCACGTAAGACATCTTGGTGACGCACCAGATGGAGGACTAAGGGCATGGTTTGTGGTTTTGGGGCGAGTACACTTTCGATCCATTGAATAATCTGCTAATGTCTTCGGGTTGCAGCGCCGCATTGGTTATGTTCTCCACGTAAGCTATTCCTAATTCTTTCCATATTTTGGCTCAAGAAGGTGCCACCAGGCTTGGTTTTATACTGTCATGGGGTGTGCGTTAAGTTTATCATCACACACATGCAATTTCATTTTCCGCCTTTCAGATCTTCCAAGCCTATTACGAGGAAAATCTATTACTCCACACTTCTCCTTCAACCATGTAAGGCGCTGGCTTTGTTTGTTGCAATCTTCCATGACTGCATGACTGATTTCTTGCATCATCCAGAGCATGGATCGGTTCTACTCAGGTGTGTTTACTTCCCGGTTTAGCAAACCTGTCCAGCTCACTTGTCTTGTTAGTATGCGCTCGCATGCCTTCCATCGCTTGCAACCGGGCGAATGTTTGACCTGGGATATTTCAAAATACCGTTCTTCGCCGCTACCTGCGTCCTTGTTGTGTGTACTTTCCTAACCGCGGAATGCACTCAATTTTGGCAGCTCTTCCTAACACAGGGCATCGGTATTGGGGTCGGCTGTGGTATTATGTGGAATCCCGTAGTGGTCATTGTGTCACATTGGTTCTCCAAGAGACGTGGCTTGGCTTTGTCGCTCACCACCGTTGGGACTGCGCTCGGCAGCATCGTGTTTCCTATAGCGGCACAAAATTTGATTCCATCAATTGGGTGAGCTCGTTCGAACAATCGTGGGCATTTTATATACCTCGTACAATTAAAGGTTTAAGTGGACAGTCCGCGTGTTTGGACTCATTTTGATGGCTACCCTGGGGACGGCCAACGTAGTAAGTTGTTAGCACCTGGAGATGCCTCTTTCTTTGACGTATTTTTTCTCAAGTTACTGAAACGACGGCTCCCGCCCGTCAACGTTCACGGGGGACTCTTCAATCTCAAAGCATTCCGCAACAAAGCATTTACCATCTATTGCATCTCAGGAATTATGATACTTTTAGGTTTTTATACAGGTACGACCGTTGTGCTTACCATAGTGACTCCTGATATTTTGGTTTTGGTTTCATCAGAATTAACATATCTCTCTGTGAGCGCCGTAGCAATTGGTGTCTCGAAAGATTTTTCATTCTATATACTCGCAATCGCCAATGCGGCATCTGCATTGCGTATGTCATTTGGGCTGATGTCAGATAAATTCGGTAGGTCTCAATAGCTGCCAACTGGTTACATCAGTTGACAATTTTACAGGCGCTATCAACACTATGGCGGTTTTCACCACTATGACGGGAATCGCGACAATTACTTGGCCATTTGCTAAAAATGAATCTCAGCTTATTACAATTGCCGCCATTTACGGGTACGCGCTGCACTTATTCAGAGCTAGCTGCTCGACTCACTCATCTAGATTTTCCCTCGGAGCATACACATCTCTGTACTCTGCACCTCTTGTGGCAATGGGGCAAATGGAAGACGCGGGACGTCGAGTAGGAATGTTCATGTCCCTCATTGCTTTTGGAGGCATTGCAGGTCCTCCGATATCAGGCGCCATTAGTACCGCAACCGGAGGGTTCGTCGCTGCGGGTTATTATTCAGGCAAGTGTGTGACGTGCGATCTTGCAGTGAGCTTTATTAACAATTTGACCTTGCTCAGGTGGCATCATTATATTTGGTGTTGCATTGCTGCTTATGGCACGGTACCTCCATCTTGGACGGCTGTGGGGCAAATTTTGAAAGGATCGTTCAGTGAGGCGAGTTAATGTGCTCTAGAATGGCACTAAAGGAGTGAATGATTCATGATGGTGCCGGGCACCATCCACGCTCCATTATGCTACAATCATAAAGAACTCGTGTAATATTTTTTATTTTGACCATGAAAGGTGGGTGCAGACTTGAGTCTTTCTCGTGTGTCGTTCTTGTTTTATTCTGCCTTTGCCTGTCTGATTGATTGAAGAAATTAAGAGGTAGCACATTGTCCAGCGCTTTGCGTTTTTTCAATGTGATTTTTAGCATTTGAAAACGAAATCTCCAATATTCTGAGCGCTATCATCTAAATTTTAAGCGCAGCATTTTCAAGAAATTGCTCTATGCCCAGATCTCCGTTGCTGGACTGGCAGTATTACAGATCTGTTCAGTGGAAACCCCGTTGATCAACCGATCCATAAATTACTAGTACTAATTCACGCGTCATGCCATCAACTATACTGCACCGATGTGAAAGTAGAAACACGACTCACTGTCATGCTAGAAGCATATATAGATAAGCTACCAAGCCGGTGAGTTATGTGGTTAAATCCAGGATGCAAACTACTCATGCTCACGCAGTTTCCATCAGGGCAGTGCTTGCAATTTGATTGACGCACGCAAAAGATAGGACATGCTCCGGTGTCGGCGTCGGCGGGCATGGCAGATATTGATGTTGTTAAAGCAGCAACAATGGCGAGGACATTTGCGAGACGCATTGTTTGTGAGGATGTGATATATGTGGGATGAAATCAATCTGAAGAGGATATCCTTGCTTTTATGTGCTGAAACTGATCTTTATGGCGACTAGAACCTGCCCACGGCATCCCGTTTCAAATAGACGATATCTGCAACGCCAGCGGATTGCCACCTGAGAGGCTGAGACCTACCGTACATGTGAATTGGCAATTTGGTGTGGGATGATTGTAATCTTCACTCCCAGATAGTAAGCAAGTCAGTGAATGATTAATGTCGAGCAAACCATGACCAGACAGATGTGAGATTGCCGTATGAAGTGATGAAAACGTTGTCGATCAACTGAGAGTCTGAGAGATGTCGACGCCGCGTTCAAGAGAGCTGTGAGCCTGTGACTTGCCCGAGTGTGACGAAGTCACAGTATGTTCAATCACGCACGAACTAAGGTTCGCTGAAAATTTTGAAGACCACACTACAAGGCAACTGCAAGATCATTTGCACAACTTGTAATGGCATTTGGTATGTTTACATCTTTCACGGTGTTTGGTGAATCTCAATAGCATTCTTTGTCTGATGAATGACTTGCAGGAGCATCAGGAAATCGTGGTGGATTTGGTAGAGGAGGGGGAGGACGCGGGGGAGGTGGCGGTGGACGCGGGGGAGGTAGAGGAGGCGGTCGTGGTGCGTTGATATTTCAC
Source organism: Suillus brevipes Sb2 (assembly GCA_011800875.2). Taxonomy (NCBI): domain Eukaryota; kingdom Fungi; phylum Basidiomycota; class Agaricomycetes; order Boletales; family Suillaceae; genus Suillus; species Suillus brevipes. The sequence goes on along the minus strand of JRHT02000055.1, from coordinate 60,157 downwards.
TTTATATCATGCTTTTTTGAACCAATCTCTTCAGGTGGTGGTCGTGGTGGAGGTTTCCAAAGTCGTGGTGGGCGAGGTGGAGATCGCGGCGGTCGGGGTGGAGGTGGTCGGGGTGGTGGCCGTGGTCGTGGAGGCCCCGGCGGTGGAGCCAGGGGCGGTGCGAAGGTCATTCTCGAACCTCATAGACATCCAGGTGTCTTCATCGCTAAGGGGAAAGACCATCTACTTGTCACGAAGAACCTTGTCCCAGGAGAAAGTGTTTATGGTGAAAAACGGATATCCATTGAAGGTGGCGTCGACGACACAAAGGTCGAGTATCGCGTATGGAATCCTTTCCGGAGTAAGTTGGCAGCAGGTGTATTGGGCGGTATGGATAAAATTTTTATTGAACCCGGAAGGAAGGTTCTGTACCTCGGTGCTGCTAGCGGCACGAGTGTAAGTCACGTTGCAGATATCGTTGGCCCCGTGAGTTGCGTTCCTCATTTTCTAACAATGCTGGTCTCAAACATGGTTATAGGAAGGTGTTGTTTATGCTGTTGAATTTTCGCCACGATCAGGGCGTGATTTGATCAACATGGCCAAAAAGCGAACAAACGTCATTCGTGAGTATTTCCAAACCACAAGCTGCAGCTAAGGAGAACAGCATTTCCTACAGCCATCGTGGAGGACGCCCGCCTTCCTAACAGGTACCGCATGCTGGTGTCAACTGTAGACGTTATATTCGCAGACGTTGCACAACCCGATCAAGCACGTATTGTTATTCACAATGCACAATTTTTCCTCAAAGATGGTGGCCATGTGGTCATCTCCATCAAAGCTAGTTGTATAGATTCTACAGCAGCACCCTCCGCCGTTTTTGTGCAGGAAGTACAAAAACTACGAGAAAACAAGTTCAAGCCCATTGAACAAATTACCCTCGAGCCGTACGAGCGTGACCACGCTATGGTTGCCGGTTAGTAGCTTCCGCATTTTTTATTGCTATTTGTGCCTGACATTGCTTGATCATATAGCTCAATACCAACGACACTTATAAAATGTGCATGCAATTGCTGCCTGCTTCCAAATCTTGTTAAGTAGCTGGTATTATCGTTTGTCGTAAAAAGTATCTGTGCTCATATCATCGACACGAATTTGTGCTTTTATCTAATTATTGGAAACTTCTCTGTATCTGAACGTACATGCCTTTGTGAATGTGAATCCGCGGCGTGTCATCAGTAGGCAGTGCTTCGGTCCATACTGGTTGGTATCATGTAAGTTGCGACGCGAATTCAGGAACGCGTGAACCGACCAGTGCATCACTCCAGCAAGACCATCAACTTGCTAAAGGGCCTCCAAACTTTGGGCTTGTTCGGTCGAGCACAAATAACACAGAGGAGGGCAAATGAGACCCCCTCAAGTCCAAATAGACTTTGGTACACCACCCGGTACACCTCCACGCACATCTTCTGAATTTGAAGAAATTCCTTATCCTGCCACGCATCCATTTTACTCTACAAACTCTCAGAGCTACAAACACGAGGAATCATTGCCATTACACCACATGAACGAGGATACATCGACAAGGCGGAGGGTGGCTAGAGGACCCGGAAGCAGCGGCGGGTTTATGAGCGGTGATGAGCATGAAAATGAAATGCACTACGACGATGACGGGAAGGATGTGTACTCAAAACTAAGGCCTGCCAGGAGCCGTATCAGCAGCGGGCGTGTCCACAGGCCTCCGCCTCCGCCTCCAACTTCGATCGTACGTCTCCCTCGCTGTTGAGACCTACTGCGCATCCTGACTTTGAGCGTTCGCCTAGAGCGAATTCATATCTCAGAACCTGGAGCACCTCCCGCCTGTCATTTACACTCTTCTCTCGTGTTGGACCCGCTTCCACAAAATAGGTCATGCTAACACTGTTGTTTGGGACGAGGCGCACTTTGGCAAGTTCGGGTCGCATTACCTCAAACGCGAATTTTACTTCGATGTTCACCCTCCACTGGGCAAGATGCTTGTCGGCCTTGCGGGTCTACTGTCGGGTTATGATGGCCACTTCGAGTTTAAAAGCGGAGTCGCGTACGATGAAAACGTCCCGTACGTAGCTATGCGTGTTATGATGGCGACATTCGGTGTGGCCTTGGTTCCGCTAGGGTGGTATACTGCAGTTGAGTTGGGAATGAGCTCATGGTCTTGTCATCTGGTTGCGCTTATGGTTCTGTGCGGTGAGTGTCAGGTCCGAAAATAAATGCCGCTGGTGCTTCATGTTCTGCCTGCAGATGTTGCCTGGTTAGCTATATCGCGGTTCATTCTACTGGATTCTATGCTCCTGTTCTTCACTTTCACAACGGTTTTTTTACTCACCAAATTTCACAACCAACAATATCAGTACGTGTTAAACGCATGATACATACGCCTTAATGCTAAACTTACAACAGGTCATTCTCTTTCGATTGGTGGATGTGGCTTGCATTTACAGGTATCTCCATCGGCTGCGTGACCAGGTGTGGCACCTTTTTCGTTTCCCAATTCCGGTTTTGTTGACCTATCCCAGTGTCAAATGGATCGGATTATTCGTGACTGCTGTGGTTGGATTGTACACCATCGAGGATCTCTGGGAGAAATTTGGCGATCTTCGCATGACCAATGTCAGGCTGGCTACTTTTTGTGAAGCTGCTCCTATAAGCTGATACCTTCAACAGCGAGATCAAATTCGACACTGGGCAGCTCGCGTGGCCTGTCTAATCGTCCTTCCGATCCTGGTATATATGTTGTCCTTCAAGTTGCATTTCCTGATCCTAAACCATTCGGGCCCTGGCGACTCTACAATGAGTTCGCTATTCCAAGCCCACCTAGTTGGTAACGATTTTGGCAAGAACCCACGGGGTTGGTTTGATTCCTTGCGTAAATCGGAATGATATCATTGACGAGACACCCAGAAATTGCATTTGGTTCAAAAATTACCTTGAAAGGCATGGGCTGGGGCGGAGGTCTCCTGCACTCTCACGTTCAAACCTATCCCGTTGGTTCAGGCCAGCAGCAGGTCACTTGCTATCACTACAAAGATGACAACAACCATTGGACTGTCCTTCCCACTTGGGAAGCGCCTGAATACAACCCAAACGGCGAGTTGCAGTTCCTCCAGGATGGTGACGTCATCCGCTTGCAGCATGTACCGACAACGCGACACTTGCACTCGCACTCAGTGGCAGCACCTGTGACGAAGCTTAACAACGAAGTCTCTTGCTATGGTAACTCGACTGTTGGAGATTTCCACGACTACTGGGTCGTTGAGGTCGTCGATGATATCAAGCAGGGCACCAAGGAGCAAATGACGAACATCCATTCACTCACGACGAGATTGAGGTTCAAACACCAGGCTCTAGGATGCTACCTGTACGCTGCGAATGCAGTCCTACCTCAGTGGGGCTTTAAACAGCTTGAGGTCAGCTGCACAAAGGAGAACGACCCAGAAGACATGCATACATACTGGAACGTGGAGAGTCATTGGAACGACCGCTGTGAGCTATAGTGCCATTCTTTGAAGTAACCCTGACGTTGGTGTTTCAGTGCCTTCTGGTGATGCGAAATTTTACAAGTCCCCATTCCTCCGTGATTTCTGGCATCTCAATGTGGCTATGATGACTTCTAACAATGCACTTATCCCCGATCCGGACAAGGAAGATATCCTTGCGTCAAGTCCCACTGACTGGCCTTGGATGCGGCTAGGCCTCAGGATGTGTGGCTGGGGTGATGATCAAACAAAGTACTACCTCCTTGGCACGCCTGTGATCTGGTGGGGCGGTACAGCCAGCCTGATAGTCTCTGTTATTGTCTTCTGCGTCTATCTACTCCGCCACCAACGCAAGTACATTGATATGACTCCTCGTAAGCTCACTTGCCAATCATCTCGCAAGCATGCGCTGATCCATGGTTTCAGAACAATGGGATCATTTCTTGTATGTTGGAAAGATTGCTGGTTATGGATGGTTCTTGCACTACTGTAAGCCTTAGACATCTCTGTTGAATTTAGGGACTCACAACTCGCTTTAAAAGTCCCGTTCTTTATCATGGGCCGTGTCACATACGTTCATCACTATGTAGGTGACTGTGTTGAAGTTGTAAAGCTCGTATTGACCAATCGATTAGCTTCCCACTCTTTACTTTTCCGTTCTCATGCTCGCTCACCTTCTTGACCATTTTATTTTCTCCGCACGCTGGAAGGACAGTACAAAGCGTGTTTCTTTTGGTATTTGCGCATTCCTAATCGTCGGAAACTTCTGGTGGTTTAGGGGAATGGCATGGGGTATTGATGGACCAATCAATGACTACTGGGGCCTCCTGTGGCGCAAAGTAAGTCCATGTTTTGCTCGACTCCTAGGACTCGACTGACTTCCGATTGATAGACTTGGAACATATATAATGCATAAATTTGTTTTCAGGCGGACTCTGTATTATCGACAGTGCCTGCCCAGTGAGAGGCTTGATGTTTATGTGCAATAGATCATCTTGATTTTACTAGTTTCAATCGTGGCTCTGTGGCTTTCAATGACACTGGACAGTACTACTACATCGATGGCTTGGGGCAGGGAAATTTGTCGACCGCGTGACCGATGTCTCCCGCGGCGGGCGCCAGGTGACTTGCAAAGCAGCTAGATACTCACGCGCGACAGCTCTCACCAGCAATGACATGATAGGCGACATGGCAGACCACCGCGAGAAGCCAGGGTGTTGAGAGAGAAAAACTTCAGGTCATGAACGACAATAATCAAAATATGGAGTCATAGTATAACTATCATGATCACACCACTAGCTCTGCAGGTAGCCGATGAGGAATAATCTATTTCTGGATATGGTGTGGATTGTGGCTGTGCTAAACAGAATTATTTCCTTCCGCTCGAGCCCGACTTACGTATTCAATTTTGGGAGGTCAAAGTTCGCGTCTCACTTGTCGGTTCATACACGTCCTCCTCTCTTCCAGCTCTTTCCCATTCCCTCGTTCTTATTGTCGTCGCCGTCTTCAGCAATGGCCTCTCTTGCACGGTTCCGTCCTGCTGTTCGCCGTATTGTCAATTTAGCTCATCTTCCCATTTTGTGAGAAAGCTAACTTTGTGTTGTCTTTCTTTCACAGCCTGCCTTTGCGCGAGCCATTCAGACGTCCGCAGACACCACTCAATTGCAAGACACCATTCAGGACTACTCACAACCATTTACCGTGAAACTTCATGAAGAGTCCTTCCGCTCATATCAATGCGAGACTCCAACTCTTGAGGTTGAGGTAAAAAAGGATGAGCTCCTGAAAATGTACAAGGACATGCAAACGATGCGTCGGATGGAAATGGCTGCTGATGCCCTTTATAAGGCCAAGCTTATCCGCGGTTTCTGCCATTTAGCTATTGGCCAAGTATGTAGGATTCTCAGCTAAATAACATACTATTGCTGATCATCTTCCCAGGAAGCTGTTTCCGTTGGTCTTGAGTATGGTATCAAACCTGAAGACCGCGTCATTACTGCATACCGGTGTCACCCCTTTGCTGTTATGCGTGGCGGCACCATCAAGGGTGTTATTGCTGAGTTGCTTGGTCGCCAAGCCGGCATGTCTCACGGCAAGGGCGGCTCTATGCACATCTTTACTCCCTCGTTCTTCGGTGGCAACGGTATCGTCGGTGCACAGGTCCCTGTAGGAGCAGGTATCGCGTTCGCACAGAAGTATCTTGGCAAGGACACCGCAACATTTGCTCTCTACGGTGATGGTGCAAGTAACCAAGGACAGGTGTTTGAGGCATTCAACATGGTATGGGTGTTTTCAGTAGTAGATGAACGCCGTCTGATCAAGTTTCTTGCGCATAGGCCAAACTTTGGGGTCTTCCCGCTGTGTTCGTTTGTGAGAACAACAAGTACGGAATGGGTACCTCTGCCGAGCGCAGTTCATCCAACACCGAATACTTCACTCGCGGTGACAAGATCCCCGGTCTCCAGGTAAACACATTTCCTCTCGTCCTTGTGGGACTTGAATATTCACTTGTTTTGAATATCTGTAGGTTAACGGTATGGACATCATCGCTTCCAGGCACGCTGTGCAATACGCTCGCAAGTGGGTAACAGAAGGCAATGGCCCACTTCTTATGGAGTTTGTCACTTACCGCTATGGTGGTCACTCGATGTCCGACCCTGGTACCACCTACCGCACCCGTGAGGAGGTTCAGCGGATGCGTAGCACCCAGGATCCTATCCGTGGCCTCCAGCGTTACATCGAGGAGTGGGGTCTTGCCACTGAGCAGGAGCTCAAGGTTTGTTGAAACTCTTTTCTTATTGAATTATACTGATGGTCATGTTCGCGTAGCAACTTGACAAGGACGCTAAGGCCGAGGTTGACCAGGCTGTCGAGGAGGCAAAACAATCCCCTGAGCCATTGACCAAGGACCTCTGGACAGACATCTACTACAAGGGCACGGAGCCATCATCCATGCGTGGTCGTGAGCGTGAGGAGGTGCACCACTACTGATTAGTGGATTTGTCGCTAGTAATACGTTAGACTTTATCATCTGCTACGTTCTATGTTAGGTATACTCATGGTCCCCCACAAATGAACGAGCTATATTCGCACTATGAATGTTTTGATCTCAATTTATGCTGCAAGTTTTGTGGAACTTAAATGGGTACTTGCAAATGAGAGATCTAATGACGGTCTTTCATATGTGCGGTGACTTTGCCGAACTGAAACTATATGTCCGTTCAAGCCCGCTTACCTGCACCTCCACCCAGTTCCTTGTCTGTCCCGTCTCGAAATGCAGGCACCCCAGTTTCTGCGTCGCAGACTCGGAATCCAATAACAATCCGCCTGCGCAAAATCCTGGGTACAAATTTTACTGATGAAGCAACGACAGAAGCGCTCCGGACGCTGTCAGAACTGTATGGGACCCAGTCTGCAACACCAGCATCACACTCCAAAGCACAGGCTAACGGCACGGATTCAGACGATGATTGGAGCGATGAGGATGTAGACGTTGAGTTAGCCGTCCAGGTCCAGAAGGAATGCTTGAACGAGACCGCGACGAGGGTACGCAAGAATCTTCGTCGAGATCTGGAGAACAAACTTGCACAAGGAAGTCACCAATTTCTTCAAGCATTCAGCGAAGTGGATCAAGTGTGTGTTGGTCAAATGCATCATCGAGAATCGTCTGACAAAGCTGTAGAAACTTGATGAGCTGCAGAATCATGTCGCTGCCATGCGCGTTGCCTGTGACGAAGCGGAGACCCAGCTGAGGCTATCAAGCGAGGCAAGCCAGTCTCTACTTGATCGAGCAGAGAGCTTGAGGAGTGAGAGGTATGACACTTGTGCCTTGGAAGGTATTTCTACTGACAGATAGTACAGGGAGGAGGTTGAGATGCGCAAATCTATTGTCATGCTCTTCCTAAACCGCTTCACGCTAAATGATGAAGAGGCCGAGGCTATAACCTCGCGAGATGTTCCCATTGGCCCCCGCTTCTTTGAGGCAATGAACAAGACAGAACGTATTCGTAATGACTGCAGAGTACTCATGTCTGGCGAAGACGGACCGACGAAAGCTGGGTATGTGGCATTCTGTGATCCCCAACGATGTTATGTGATAGCGTTCTTGCAGAATGGACATCATGGCGTCCACTTCTTCCTACCTGGAACAAGGCTACGAGAAGATATATCGCTGGTGTTCGTTCGAATTCCGTCAGATGGGACGCGACACCCAGCTAGAAGTTAACTCGACTATGCAGCAAGCCATTTCCCGCCTCTCTCAGCGTCCAGAGCTACTCTCGTATGTACCCACTATCGGTAGATTCTTAGTCTCTCTTCAATATTTGTCCACAGCGATGCTCTTGCTTTCCTGACGCAGACCCGCCAAACAGGTCTGCTGAGTGCATTCCTGGATGCATTGACTCGAGGTGGCCCGTCAGGTCTTCCGCGTCCCATTGAATTGCATGCACATGATCCTATCAGATACGTTGGCGATATGCTTGCATGGGTTCATCAGGCTATCGCCGCAGAATGCGAATTCCTGGAAAGCCTGTTTGGTCTTGGGGAAAAGCGAGAAGACGACAGCAGAGCAAGGAGAATGGTCGGTTCTGTACGGACATTCAGAGGGAGTGAAGAAGAGGGATGGGTGAAGGAACTGCTCAACTCTGCAGTGACGAAGCTATGCGTGCCGCTCAAGGTCTGTCTGTCAATTGTCATACAGTAAAATGGGCCTCATATATGTTCATAGGTGCGCGTGCAGCAGACTGTGCGTTCGCAAGAAAGTAGCATCGTCTCGTACAAAGTTGCGAATTTACTCCAATACTACATGCTTACGATGCGGCGCACTATCGGGGAGGATGCTCTTCTGTCGACGACTCTGAGCGAGTGAGTTGCTTGCTCTAGCCCATCTGGTGCTACATATTCATTCTTCTTGGTAGAATCACAGATGTGAGCTACAAAGTCTTCTTTGACGCCATCGAAGCCCATGGTCGTGCACTCCTACGAATTCCCTTGGTATGTTATCTACAATAAGTTGTTTTATGTTTCTAATCCATTACTAGGACCCAGACGACCCATCTTTGACTCCACCGCTCCCGATTCTAGAGCATGCCCAGCTACTTCGTGAAATCATGCAGGTTTATGACTCCTCTCTTCTCGATGACACCACTGCAGAACCCGGAGAGACTTTCAACCGCATCCTAGACGTAATGGTCGATCCTGCCATGGAAATGTGTGCCGCCGCGGCCGAAGAGAAGGCGAGGTACCGACCGCAGTGGGATCGGGCGGTGTTCGTGCTCAATTGTTGGTGTTATCTCCAGGTTAGTTTCCATATACCTGTTGCACTCTTGTTACAGCTAGCTAATCGAAGTAGAATGTGCTGGAGGCATTCGAGTTCACTTCAGAGAAACGTCGCACCATCCAAGAAAAAATTGACGTGAGGGTGAAGGTTTTGGAGGACGAGCATGTAAGTTAATTTCTTCATGTTGTGTCCGCTTTTTACTCAGCTGTCGTACAGTACGAGAACATTCTAAAAGATGCCTCGCTATACGACACTGTCGCCATCATCAAATCCAAGTCACCTTCTGTAAGTTCACGGTCTTATGTACAACTCGTGCATGCCTTAATCCAATTACAGGATCGGCTTTCCCATATACTTCCTGCGCAGCAGCTGCAGCCTACGCTTGCAAGATTCTCTCTGTGGCTCTCCAGCCCCGAAGTTGTGCATTCGCCGCGCCTATCAGCGTTAACATCTCAATCCTTGCATTCTACCATCCACCGCGTGTCTCTGGCTCGCGTGACAAAGGCTTATGCGCAACTCTGTGAGGAAGTGAGGAAACCGGAGAACAGATATGAAGCGGCGAGCACCTTATTGGGCATGGAGAGGCCGTTTGGACAGGCTGGAGTGCTATGGGCTATTTTCGGGTTGGAAGAGGAGAGTGAGGGCTGATCATACTCCGCAAGGCGATCCGCAGCGATTGTCTGTATGGAGTTAGACACATCAGATCACATCGAGATGCGTCCTGCAGATGAGTCTACCATATCAATACCCTTGTACCATTTCAGAGCCATTTGAATCTGGGCATTGTCCACAGAACAAATACAGTGTATCACTGCAAGAGGGCACGTTTTTTGACTTTTCGCACATTGCCACCCCGCAGGATCCTAGATCATATTCAAGAGTAATCAGTACAGGGAATAACATCGAGAACTGGGGATCCGTTCCAGAATCTCGGCACAGAATGCTGTCCTCCTGATTGATCCAACAGGGCTATGTAACATAGCAATACGGGGAAAATATCTGTTACATACATGACACCCAGATTCCAGATTCCAGCACTCCGCAGCGGAGCCTCCGATAAGGCGGACTTATTGATGTGACTTTCTTGTTCTATTTTTGACGACCGCGAATCGCCAGCGATGATTCACCTCTTTCTGGAGTGCGCCCGCTTGGCTAGTTGCAGGCGAGGTATCATAGTTTCTCGACGTAAAGAGGGGACACATAAGTATGCACGCAGTCACGATCCTTGGATTAAAAACACGCCCACCTTGTCCCTTTACAGGTAAATTGTCTACCATTGTTCTGCACAGGAAATGAAATCTGACGTGAAAGCACCGTTGCAGAGGGGGTACACATTATGAAACTGGTACTGTAGACTGCTTCTTCGCACAGCGCTGGAAACCTCATGTTAATATATTAGGGTTCAGCACGAATCTTGGGAGGACAGTCGGCTGCGGAACTTGAACGTACTAGAAAGTACTATCGGTGTCATTGCTGCGGGCGATGCGCCTACAGTAACGCCATTTCGTGAGAGTAATAAGACCACAAATGAACTTTAGAACAACAACAAAGTGAAGGCTCCCTGGAAGTGCGTATACATAGGCGTGCTCGAATGTTCTCGAGATACGGCTATTACAACATCTTTGAGAAGATATCAGAAATCGAGTCATGAACGTGTTGAGCTCTAGTCAGAAGGTTACGCACATATGGTTCGGAGGCTAGCGATCGGAGAATAGATGATACGAGCCGCCTGGATAAATACCGAAGCAACAGGGTACATGGCAGTTCATCCAGTTGACACCCACAAATGTCTCATACTACGATTGTATCGATTTTCTCCGCTGCCGTCGCCGTCACGGCAATCATCGTCAAAGCTTTCATGACTCCAAGAACAAGGATACACACCAGTGTTAGCGCCGTCAGGACTTTATTGAGTCCCCCTGATATCCCCATTTCCGCGTTGTTACGCGCAAGATCCATCCCCAACCAGCGTTTAGTGAAGGCTCTGGGTATTTCCAGTACATTCGTCAGCGATGATCCAAGCGTCCATGACAACTTCACTCGTGAAGCGAAAGTTCTGATAACCGCCGTCAGCGCGAAAGATGGATGGTCGAGGCTCGTTGACGTCGCCGAAACTTGTGTGGACAAGTTCCTTGACGCCAAGAGCCTCGACTACGCCACCTTCGTGCAGTCTGTCACGCTCAGTGTCGTATTGGCAGGTCTGCTGGGCACAGATATTGATGATCTTGACCCCGTGGACGTGGCATTCGTGACCAAAGCCATAAACGACCGTTGGGCGCAATCCAAATCGAGCACCGCTCTTACTTCAGAAGTGCTCAATAACATCAACCATCACATCATCAGATGGGTTCCAGACCGAACCAATCCACTCAACCTCATCATCCCCGCGTATGAAACAATGTGGCGCGTAGCAGCAACTGCGGTAGTATATTCCAACCGCGATTGTCTGCTACGCGATGCATTCATGTCATATAATGAGAACCCCACTGACGATCAGTTCCGCGCCCTTGCAAACGAAGGGACGGGAGCGCAGCCTAGCGTAGAGGCGATCGTCAGCGAGGTTCTCCGACTCCACCCCCCAACTCGTCACATCACGCGCGCCGTAGTCGCGCCATGGTGGAAGCGGCCGTTTGTCCCATCAGTTGATGTGGCAGACGTCGAAGAGGCACAGAAATCTCTTCTCTTCGGAAGTGATCCTGAATCCTTCAATCCTATGCGGTTCCACGCGAGCCATTCCGCTCCTAAACGGGATCAGCTATATGCCTTCGGGCACGGAAAGCTGAAGTGCGTAGCGGCAAGCTGGGCACCACCAGCTGCCGCTGTCATCACTGCGAAAATCATGGCCAAGTTAGACGATGTCACGTTCAAGTTGCAGGAAGGACCGCGCATTGGGAAAAGGGAAGGATGGGACGGTTGGTCGATTGAAAGAATGTAATGAGCTTCACATGACACATATTGGACTTGTCAGCGTTTTTGTCAGCAATTACTTGCACTGTAAGCTAGTTACCCGGGGTGATATATATGCCGCTGTTTGTATGCATGTGGTCCATGAGGATACGCTTGACGTTGACATGAAAGCAATGCTCGTCTGCCTAGTGTCGTAAATGCCTCACAGCCAGACGTACACAACCTTCATATCGATAATAACGTATTTGTGAAAGAACAAAGTTTGGAGGAACCCAACACTTGCCATGTGGAGGTATGTTCAGTTCGGAGTTTAAATAATGTCGGCTTTTGCCGCTTCAGCCACCGACCCAAGGAAGATGTGGAAAATTTGATCAGTTCGCAGAAGTCAATCGATACGCTCACCGGACTACAACCCACTACAATCCAAGCATAATCGACTACAGCAGTCGAGCTTTGGATACAAAAAATAGACTATACTCATGTCAGCGTAAGTAATCCGCCCTGCTGCCGCCGCGATTTTGTGTATTTACTAATATATTACTCGCGTGGGTTTAGAGAAGAAGCGCTTCAGGATGTTGCAGAGAATGAGATCGAGTCCAACTGGGACCAGGTCGTAGATAAGTGCGTCAAACTGATGTTACGATCTTTCAGAATCAAGTCTTAATGTAGTGTACGACAGCTTCGACAACATGGAATTGAAAGCTGAGCTTCTCCGTGGTGTTTACGCTTACGGGTAAGTACCTTCAGCCTCTAATCACCTTCATATCATCAACATTTTGTAGTTTTGAGAGGCCCTCCGCGATTCAGCAGCGTGCTATCGTCCCAGTTGTAAAGGGCCACGACGTCATTGCTCAAGCACAATCTGGAACTGGCAAGACCGCCACGTTCTCCATCTCCATCCTTCAGCAGTTGGATATGTCTATCAAAGGGTGCCAAGCCCTTATTTTGGCACCCACCCGCGAGCTGGCTCAACAGATCCAGAAAGTCGTCATTGCGCTCGGTGACTACATGAACATCGAATGTCATGCATGTGTTGGAGGCACAAACGTTCGCGAGGATATGGCTAAGCTCCAGGAGGGTGTGCAAGTCGTTGTCGGCACTCCAGGACGTGTATATGACATGATCAACCGAAGAGCTCTCCGCACTGACACCATCAAAATTTTCTGTCTCGACGAGGCTGATGAGATGTTGTCCCGTGGGTTCAAGGACCAGATCTACGAGCTGTTCCAGCTCCTACCGCAGGAGACTCAAGTAGTGCTCCTTTCTGCCACTATGCCCGCCGACGTTTTGGAAGTGACAAAGAAATTCATGCGTGACCCTGTCCGAATTCTCGTCAAGAGGGATGAATTGACGCTTGAGGGTATCAAGCAATTTTACATTGCTGTGGAGAAGGAGGAATGGAAGTTGGACACCCTTTGCGATCTTTACGAGACTGTAACGATCACGCAAGCCGTCATCTTCTGCAACACGAGGCGGAAGGTCGACTGGTTGACGGAGAAAATGCACTCACGCGAGTTCACAGTATCTGCTATGGTCTGTAATTGCAGTATTATTGTTGTGCCCCATCTGATTGCATCTTTTCCCCAGCACGGAGATATGGAGCAGAAACAGCGTGAAGTTTTGATGAAGGAGTTCCGGTCAGGTTCATCTCGCGTCCTGATCACGACAGATTTGTTGGCCCGCGGGATCGACGTGCAGCAGGTCTCTCTAGTCATCAATTATGACCTGCCGACAAACAGAGAGAATTACATTCACCGCATTGGTCGCGGCGGACGTTTCGGCCGTAAGGGTGTTGCCATCAACTTTGTGACAACAGAAGATGTCAGAATGCTGAGAGATATTGAACGTGAGTACATTTGCAATACTACTGCATGATTGATGCTAAGGCTGCGGGCAGAGTTCTACAACACCCAGATTGACGAGATGCCTCTTAATGTCGCGTGAGTTTCTTACTGTGAGATTGATTTGATCTGGGCTCTGACAAGTGCTTTTCTAGCGATCTCATTTAGATTGACCCATCTGTTTTATAGGTCAGACTGTTACGATACCGCTCCGAAATTGTTACGTCCATTCTATGATGGTGAAATTTTCTTGACAGTATGCCATGTGAAATGTTTGGGTCTGCCAAGTTTATGTTTCAATTTTTTTTTCGTACTACATCTCTTCTTTCGCATTGTGTGTTAGCTGCATGCATATCGTATCTGTTTGTGGAAATTCTTTCTACACGTTGCACTGCACTTGCTCCCCAGATGCGGCTTCCTGAGAGACGATAGCCGGGGCCAAGATCCATTGGTTCGGACTGTCATGCATAGCCTCGACCGCGTGTTCAATCGTCCCTGAACCTGCCAGTGTGGATAAAATTCCATTTGATGATCGAGGTCGCGCAAGGCTGTACATTAAATCTCGTGAGCTCTCACAGTGTACAGACTTTGTCCTACTTTAGTTTCAACCAAAAGCTCTGCTTCCCCTTACCGAACCCACTAAGCCAGACAAACTTCGCCCCAAGAGCCGTGCCTTCCCGACGTCCGCTGAGGGCGCCGTTCTATCCTGGTATCGGCTCAGGACCGGGCAAATCCAGCCCAGATCTCGAACAGTTGCGCCAAGGCTGTTTATCTGCTAATTCCTTGCCTACTTGAGGGCATCGAATCTCGGCCGGCTAATCTAGTAAGGGTCTCTGCCCCGTGGTATCATTCTCGCACCTATAGCACCTCTTACCCAAACCACTTCCTCCCGTCGCTTTTATTCAATTTCACGGTTCTAAACTTGTGCACTTTCGACGTCAACTGCTGCGCTTGTCAAAGTTGTCATGGTGAGTCGTGTTTTAAACGGTCCTTCCTACGTTTGAGTACATCCTCACTTGCTGGTTGCGTCCCACCTTTGTTTACTTCCCAATATGCTTATATATATTTCAGCACCTCGGGAGGCTCACTCTGTCATCACATAACGGAGGTCACCCCTCTAGCATGTCCAACTGGTCACCATCGCCCATGTCTTACCAGCTCCGAACACCTGGTGCATCAGAAATATTACCAAGACTATATGTCTCAGACCTCTCCTTCGCAGAGAACCCTGCTGCACTCGCCACACTGGGTATAACCCACATCATCTCCGCAATGCGCGGATACGTTGCAATACCACACGAGCTACCCATCCATCGTGCTCAATACCCCCTTGAAGATCTTCCTTTCTCCGAGCTCGTCGCTCACCTTCCATCCGCAACTGCCTTCATCCGCAGCGCACTGCACGATCCAAATGCACGGATTCTTGTGCACTGCATGGAGGGAGTGAGCCGCAGCACCAGCGTGGTATGCGCATTTCTCATATCGGAATACGGCTGGACTCCAGCACAAGCTATCCAATACGTCAAAACGAGACGAAGATCTGCTGAACCCAATTTTGGATTTGTACAGCAGCTGCAGGAGTATGCAGACACGTTACGGCGCTGATCATGATAGTGGCGGGGGCAGGAGATATGGACACATGTGATTCCGACGGCCATCAGAAGCGTGTTAGAAGGTTGTTTGACAGAGCTTGCACCACTCCCTTGCATTCGCATATACGCAAAAGTTCTGTATCATCTGTATGCCCAGGACATCCTAGCGCGGGATTTCATTGAACATTTCAGATATAGTATGAGTCTAATAATTCTGCGCATTCTTGGCAATACAGAGTAATAACTATAGTTTCATAACCACAGTAGAATAGAGTACAGCAACTGTATGTATAATGTTGCACATAATATAGGAGTCATCACGAACAGCATCCTTGTTTATTTGAGGCTTGATTCAGGGCGACGCTTCCATTTGTTGGCTTTGACAGCTTCACTCCTGGAGACTAGACCAACATGTCAGAGAGATGAAGGGCGTCAGGTGGCTGTCGACTTGAAATAACACTTACTCGATCATCATCAAAAACGCCATGCTTGATCTTATGAAGAATATCGCACGAAGCTTTCTCAAATGCCGAATCAACGTTGTTCCCTGATTTTGCGCTTGCTTCCAAGAATAGCAATCCCTCCTTTCTCGCCCATTCGTCCGCTTCGTCTGTTGAAACTTCTCTTCGTCGATTCGACGAGCCTGCTGGAAGTTCCTCGTCGCATAGGTCAACTTTATTTCCGACAAGTATGCAGGTTAAATGAGGGTCAGCATGCTCTCGTACGTCTGCAAGCCATGACTTTGCGTTTATAAAACCTGTGTACGATAATTAGCAGACGGCCGGGGATGAATCGGTAATACTATACGCACTTTTGCGAGATGTCACGTCATAGACCAACAAGCAACCCGCGGCACCACGGTAGTATGACCGTGTAATCGACCTGAAGGATTCTGTTCCAGCAGTATCCCAGCCTACATAATAACCCACTACATGAAATGCGTGTCAGAGGGAAACGGGGAGGGAGACGGACATTGAAGCTTGACAACCTTTCCTTCTTCGGGTATCTCAATCAGCTTTGAGCCGAATTCTACTCCTAGCTAGGGGTAACGGGGGCGGTGCGTCAAAGTCAGCCCATCAGGCATGCGAAAAGCCACGCACAGTTGGGTCGGGGTTCGCGAGAAACCGTTGGTCTGTCAAGCGAACAAGTAAAGATGATTTGCCAACGCCAGCATCGCCTTGTGAATGAATGAGCAATCAACCCTTTGCCGGAATGCAGCCAGTACCGTGTGACACACCTGTGATGATAAATTTCAGGACATAGTGCCAAGTAATTCCTGCCATTAGGGCTCTTTATGTTCCGTGTCCTTTAGGACAATCTTGAAAGGCAGGTACGATAGTTAGGGAACCAAGCAAGGGTGAGAGTGGAGGTATGAGCAACGGCCCCCACAGTCCAAATCAATGACACAGTCGCCAAATTAGGCAATCCATGATGAACGGACATTTCCGGAAGGACTCTGCTCCAGAATTTCAAGCACGAACAGTACCTTTCAACCTCAACGTCTCCCACAATGAGCAGTGCAACTTGGCGAAACTTTTTCACGTTCGTGTTCAGTATATTCCGTTTATCTTCATTCATTGATGCGTCTCTGAAGGTACAACAAATATGCCCAAATCACCGCACGGGCTGTTCGTCAGTCATTGAAAGAGTCTGAGCGTGTCGTGGCTGAGAAGAGAGGCACGACCGCTCTAAAATACCAACATTGGGAAAATGGTGTTGGTGGACCGCAGGTGCGCCCTTCATACTTGCTCAATCTTTACCGGCGCATCTCTGATGATGTGTTGTTCCACGCAGGTATTTCTGAACCCCGAGGAGGACAAGAAAGTAGGGAAAAGCGCCGCGGTCTAGTTGAACGTCGGCCTTTTGCTTGACTAGCGGCAGGATGTCTTAATTCCCAATGTGATCGTATATCCGAAATAGATTTGCAGCAGGTTCCCCCCGTGGTGCCCGATCAATGAGCGGTTTGCCTATCCCGAGAGGAGTTTTTTTTTCTTCAATGAAAGTTGATGCGTATTGAACGGGTCTCTTGTGAGCTGTCCAATTCCTTGGCCTCAAACCTGCGCAAGCCGCTTCATCCTGGGGGCTGGTGGTTTCACCACCACCGTGGCTTACTCCGACGTTTTACGTTCTGCTTCATGCAATGGGCTACCAGCGGTGGCCATAGAACAGATAACGACAATGAGAGCGTGCAGCCTTATCATGCGGACTTCAATTTGAAACGAGTTCACAAGACGGCGAGTGCGAAAAGTTTACCATCACTGATGAAGATTTAGAACCCGATGAGCATATGCTTATCGTGTGCGATCAGATCCGTCTGGAGCTCACTGACGTTGCAGAAGCCTCCATCAGTTTTGCGGACCCTGATTTTCGGGTGCGAGGTCGCATTTTGCTGTTGTGTCCAACGGTTGTTTCAGCTTCGCCCATTGGACCTGTAATCTATCCCTAAATGCACCAGCGGCGTCGCACTTAAAATATTTGGTCACTAGTTCGCCATCACATCATACGTTCCAATGGTAAAGTTTCACAGCCCCGGTATAACACCCAACATAGAAGGTCTAGCAGCGCCCATATGAGCCAGTACGCCATCTATTCGGTAGTGATTGCATACGTTTGGAGGCGCAACTCTTGCTATGGTGCGTACATTGTTTGGCTAGTGTCATAGTCATACTGAGCTGACACCTCAGGTCGGAACCGCCCGTTGCAGAAGCATGCATTGAGACTTAGAGTTCGAGCAAGGCCTCAGCGATGGCTCTTCGCTGTATATTTCTGTTCTGCTTGTCTATTTCGATCATCGTTCCGCCTGAAAATGGTCGTGATGATTTTCGTGTCGTCGCGGTACCCCCTGTGCCTTTGCCGCCCACGTAAAGGCTATAAAACAATCCACCTTTGAACATAATTGCATCATGACACCGAGATGATCTGACCTTGCACTGCACTAAGGCTGCAATTGCCAAGCGGGGCTGGTGCCATGGGTGCATTAGATCTGTTGGCCAGGTGCCTTGGTCGGATACGGAGAGCTTGGTCGGTTGCTCGCTACTAGTCAGTTCGTTTGCATTTTTGGTCGCTTGCGTTTGACATGCCTCTCACTGCCTTCCAACCGTCGCTTCGTAGCGCATAGTGATGTTCTGCAGTGTGTTTCTTCGCTATGGTGCTGAATGCCGGTGGCGTAGAATCATCATGATGTGTTCCGAACACCCGGAATAATCGTACGATGGAAACTCATGTAGCTACCTGTCTATGATTACACCCATTTGCCCAGCCGCACATGCGGCTTGGTAACTTTCACTATTTTTTATGTATTGGTCTCCAAAACCCAAGGTTGCCATGCTAAGCGCCGCGAGCAGTGCCTCTGCATAACTTAAATGCCATTGCCGTATTGATCGCACACCAAAATGGATTCTGATAGATGCAGTTTTGCAATTGCGGAGGTAAAGAAAAGGAAGGCAGATTCTACGGTATATGCAAATAATGTAAGCCTTTTCTCCTCACAGCTGACGCACGGAACAATGACCGCAGTGCGCGCGTGTGAGTAGCAGAAAAGGAAGCCCAAAGTGCATTTATTTCGACACCACGAAGCCCTTCCCAGAGTACCCTTCCGATGATATGCCTGTGCGTCAAGCCGGATATTAGCACTATGAAAACACATCTCCAAAGGGAAAGACAGACCGCTAATAGGGTTCAACTTTTGCTCGAGTGCGCGTTCATTGGTTGCTTCCTCCCATTCACGTGTAAGCGTTTTCGGTGGAGGCGGAGCTAAGGTTCAGGGGTACATGGATTAGAGTTAATGCTTACAAAAAAAGAGAAAAAACATACCTCGTGAACGGATGGCAATAGATATCAGTCCAGCAACACCTACAAGACCCATGGTGAAGAGGAAAACCTTGAGGCCCTGGCCAGGTGGGCTGACAGGAGCCCGAGGTCCATGCGGGCCAAAGGCAACATAGTATGCTATCAATACACATTATGTGAAAAGGAATAATGTTTCATCGACCCGGACGTCACGATAATGCGTGATTCGGAATAGAACAACAGACCATAAGGACATCAGTAAGACACGTCAACGGGAGCAGCCGAAGAGCGGAAGGACAACAGCACGCACCCGCTTTTTTCTCGTCCATAGAGAGGGTCTTCCAGTCCTTCTTCTGTAACTCCTCGAGCTGCCTGTGGACAACTGCCTGCTCGCTCTTAGACATATTTTCCCATTGTGCCTCGACATTGGAGAGAGGAATAACAGACGCGGTCACAGATGAGGGTCCGGACGTGGGCACCTGAGCGGTGGTCGCCAGACGGCGCAAGGAGACTCTAGGGCGCGCCAGGCGAATGGCTTGCATGAAGGACAATGAAAGCGAGTGTCGGTAGAGAGGAGAGAAGTTGAGCAAGTGGAAATTGGCGAATAACAGGGCGTGGAAAAAAATAAGCTCGGCTGGCCCTGCAGCGGATTTTGCGCAATCGGCATGAACCGGGTTGATAGTACACACCCCGCAACCTACTCTGACATGCATGATAACTTGTACAATGATATTAATGGTGTGTTGCAAATAGTATTCTGCCAACAGATACGCGTACGGAAGCAACGGATCAAACACTTCAACAGAAAAGCAGAAGAGATCAACATTAAGCAGCTAGGAATACATGGACATCGCATCACTCAAGCACCTCAGGCCTCAGGGGCGTCTGCACCGGGACAATCACGAGAAATGTGGCTAAGATATGGATTGATAAGAGAACGATGAGGAAAACTGGATGTGCTCACCCTTCTGAACCACACGTGTAGCAGGCGCGCCTCTGAGGTTGAGGGCAGTCACGGCTGATGTGGCCCTAAGTTGGCGAATGTGAACTCAAGAACCATATATATGCAGAACAACGTACCACGCCCGAACAGTTATAGCACTTGGACCCTTGAACGCAGTCGCGCGATAGATGCCCAATTCCACCGCAGGTATAGCTGCATATGGCAATCAGGACAAATGTAAGATAAACATGATAAAGACAAACCAAGTCTTAGAGCCTCCACCACCAAAAGCAGAATAACCTCCACCTCCGTAGCCAGAGTTGCCTCCTGCAGCCTCAGGACATGCGCGGGCAATGTGGCCGGGCTTGCCGCAGCGATAGCACTCCTGGTTAGAAAATCCGCCACCATAACCACCACCGCCTCCACCACCGCTTGTTGCACCACTCTCAGGGCAATCACGAGACTGATTCCAATGAGTAAAAAGATTGACCAACATCCCCGGAAAACGTACAATGTGACCCTCTTGACCGCATTTGTAGCAAGACTTGGCCTTGACTTCCATCGTGCAATCACGAGAAACATGACCCTCCATGCCACCTGCAGAAATCATGAACACCGAGTCAAAATGAACTCAGCAATGATATGACATACAGTTGTAGCTAAACAAGGCGAGCGAAAATGAGACAATGCCCAGCATAAACAAGATCAATAGTTACCAAGTAGGAGTCCCTGCCTTGGGGCAGTTAGCAGCTTGATGACCGACTATCGTCATAAAGATCGGAGGGACGGAACCAAGCCAGGCAGAGAGTTAGGACGAGCAATGCAATATATTGCGATTTTGTGCGAGTCGTCGATGATAACATGCGTCATCGGTAGATATGAGCAAAAGAACATAGCGATCGACGTCAGCACCGCGAAATTCGAAAATGTAAATAAGAAGGAAGGCAATAGCGATGGCTACGGGGCCATTGCTTCGCCATATCGACGAGGAATTGCTCAAAAGCCGGGGAACAGACAACACGGAAACACCACGCACAGCCTCCACAGTTGAAACATCCACGAGCGCCAGACATGTCGTATGAAGAACCTGTCAGGGAAAAATCAACGTTAGGGGTCCGTGCACGATTGACGCAGCCGTTGATAGGCTCGGCGCGGAAAAAGTGTGTTGGACCAGGTAATCATCCTTGACAAGATCCGACGCACTTTTGTTTGAAAGGTTATGGAGTGAAGAGGAGGACACAAAAAAATGCCTCAAGGTAGCAATGAAAAAAGAAAAGCGCTTCCATAATCATAACGGCACTTCATCGGGCACGTGCTCATCACATGTTCAACCATTTAGGGAAGACTATATGTAGTGCTGCACAGCAATGTGAAGTAGTCGTGCCGATGATAGCAACGATAGAACTTAATCATAGTCCCTTGTCTGCGTCCTTCTTACTCGAGTCCTTTCCATTTTCTCCATCCTTCTTAGTATCCTCCGACTTTTTCGCGTCGCCGTTGACCGTCTTTTTGTCCTTGTCCTTCTCATCCATGCCTTCTTCTTGCTCTGCTCGCCCTATCGTGGCTTTGTTGTCCACTAGAGCATGTAACGCGATGACAGCACGTAGAAGACTACTCAGATACACCACGAGTAGTTGATCATTTGTGCTCGATGCGAAGCTCTGCGTTGTCACCGGATTGCTCAGGTCAGGAAGTAGGTTGAGTGCGTCTTGCAGGTGGTAAACTATTTGGTGATTGACCGGCATCGTACCCGCTGCAACATCCAGCAGATACTTGTGCACATCTCGTAGGCGGGATTGAAGTCCTTGAAGTGATGCGAGCTGCTCAGAAACGCGTGTTGAGAGGGTGGTGGTAGTTGAGTCTTTAATATCGCGTAGGAGATGTTCGACGCCGATCTCCTCAGCTTCCTCAGCCTCTATTGCAGAAGGGACGTGAAGGAAAGTCTTCCGCGTTTCCGTGCCGTCCTGAAGCCATCAACTCAGTACGAGAATAGATTGCAAAGAAGGAAAGGCATACGTCTTTGATTTCTTCTACTGCAAAGTACGCATCCGTCGGGATTCCAACGGCCTGCGGTCGCACATCAACGATAACCATCACTGGTTTCGCGATGTACCGCTTAAAAAGATCATTGATCTCCTGGTCCGACGCTCGTAGTTTTGGCCCCGTGTGGTACCATCCAATCATCCGCTCCTTCGCTGCAATCTCACTCAGCATCTTTGTTGCTTACCCAGGTAAAGAGGAACGCACCATTAACTTTCTTGAACATATCATACATCCCCTCAATATAGTTATGGTCTAGGAACCATGTCTTACTATCTCTTTCATCCTCCTCGAACGGGATTCCAAATGAATTAGCAACGTTGACGGTCTTGCCATTGTCCTGGCCCAAAAGAACGCCAACAACACGCTTTGATGAAGTGCGCGATACCGTGCGTGCATGGTGATCAGTCACAGAGAGTAGGACCAAAGGATGAACGACTGGAAGTGTTAATTATATGCAGGGGTTTTCGATGGGGAGTGGTTGCTCACCAACTGTCGTCCCAGCAAGTGCTGTTAACTGCAAGTTGAATGAGTATCATAAAAATTGGCTTGTGCGGCATTACAACTCACTTGCTCACTTGTTGATGCCACCATGGTCTGTAGTGCTAAAGTCAAAGGCCTTCATGACCGCGTGCACTTACTAGCTATGCGGACGCGCGTTGTGTTGACATGTATTTGTGCAGGATCTTATTAGGGCAGTTGCTTCTGTGGCGCTTCTGATCACAACGTTATTCTGGTACCTACGGTACCCGTTCTGCCAGTGAGAAAGCATCAAGTTGCTGATTCTGTTGAAGATGGACCTTTATCAGGATCACTTTCCAAACGTTGCTAAATCCTCTGTGTAACGTTTAGCTAACAGTGATAGTGCTTGGTCTACGTACGACCCTGGGAAGACATCAAACCGTTGCTGTGCGTGAGCACCGGACATACGATATAGCGTCTGATCAAGATGTGACTCCATTTCCCTTTAACTCCTCTGTCCTCTTGTGCAACAAGTTGCTACTGCCTGCTGTAGATGGATTCTCTCCCAATGCGATCGTATGGTGGAAGGCGGAAACGTTATTACCGCATCCTGGTTTCTGGCAAGTGAACCGCAATGATAAACCCTGTAGGATGCTCATCGTACCACACAGACATCAGCGTCTCCCTAGAACCAGATAACCCAGAGTGCCCGCCTGGGCCTTATAAATGCTACGTGGAGGTCGGTGTCGGCACTGTTCGCAAACGAACCCGAGTCTCCGCCCCCGGAAAGTACGCCTGGAACGAGTCATTTGAATTGTAAGCGATATTTCCCATTATGTGAATGGCCATAGCTCAACGGTTTATTCTTCAATAGCTCAGTAAGAGAGGACTGGTCTATATGCATTGACTTGATATCAAAACATGATTTATTATCGTGGGGCACGCTGAGTAGGTTCTGCAAGGATGTGCCCATTGCATCATCTCGTGACTATATGCAGTTACCTACCTCAACACAACCAAAAGGTCCTGCGGCCTCCATAAGTCATCATAAACATTTACTTATATTTTTCTAGTCGTCTCACAAACTTTGAGACATGTGCACGTACGGGGGCAGAATGGAGAGCCTTCCATATACCAGGCTAGCGTGGCATTGAAGCTTCAGTTAATAGACCCAGATCCTATCACTGACCCATCATCTTCGGTTCATTCCGAGGAGCCATTTATCGAGGACGTCGGTGAGCTCATTGCGGCACCAAATCTCTCCAACACAGAGCTCGGAGCATTTAGCGAGGTTTGATACCTGCTTTCTAAACGAACATGTATGTTAAATATGCCTAAGGTGCTACGACATCCCAGGCTCGGTTTTGGCTGCCACACTTTTTCAGATTGTTCATCTTTTGTAGTCTCGCTTCACAGTTGTGGAGAAGATAGTTATTCCTCCATCAACTCCCCAAACGCCGATCATGACGAAGTGTTGGTGTCCCCTGTCTCCGATTTACCTCAAGGAGATCGTTTCCCTCCAGGCCCCAGGGAGCTGGATGACGCAGAGCAAATTTCAATATTAGAAGCGACTCTTACAGATCACACTTTGAGGGGCGATGTCAACGGTGGGGAACTCCCGGGAATAGACCAATCGTCGCCCGCCGACATGGTATCTTCGGGGATTTCTGTGGTGAATGTAAGTTTGTTCATGTTAATTTTTTGAAGCCTTGCCGAACCAACATTTTCGATATGCAGGATACCGGACCTCAAACCAGGCACAAATTATCTATGAAGGTATTGAGATTTCGCTCCAACCGTAGTGCAACGTTGAGCGAAACGCAAGATTGCCATGCGCTTTGGGGACGAGTCAGATCATTATTCAACTTGCGCACACCCCAGAACACCGAACGCATCAGGCCTATGATTTTGCATTCAAGTTAAAAAATGAAATCACAGATCCACATCATCGATATATATATATTCTGAACAATTACTTTGTCAATGGGACACGACTACCAATAGCGTACGACTTACGGGCCGATTGCTCAAGGATTCCTCGCAAGGTATTCTTGGATACCATCCACAATAACACAATGGTCGTCCTCCTGCGCGAGACCACTAACCACTATCACTCCCACGACCCCCTCTACACCCTTTACCTTCACCGGGAAACCTCCGCCGTGCACCGCATATATGCTTGGATCGCTCATCTCATATACTTCCTGCAGTGTCTTTGCTTTGGTCTGCAATGTCAACCTCATGCGCATCGTCGAGCATCCCCAACGGAGCACTACTGCCTCCTTGCGCTTCACCCAGTGCATATTGTCCGGAAGTGTACCAGGTCCTGAGGTGGCGAAGAAGAGGAGCTGGGTTGAATTCGCATGCGCGATGTAGATGACGACGGGGCGCGTGAACTTTTGTTGTGCATTGGCGCGAATGATGTTCCCGATCTCCCAGGCGACATTGCTGTCGAACGAGTGGAGGCGACATGCTTCCTCTTGGGCTGTGACTGATTCAACCTTAGGTGCCTTAGCTGTGATGTTCATATCAATTCAATGTAATTACGGCTCACCGTGAACGACATGGCAACTGGAGTTCAGGCAGGGTTAGGAAATGTCAGAAGAGATCAGGAGTCTTTTATATGAACTCATAGGGACTATTTGGTATTGCTAATTCCTTCCACCCAAATTTATGGATTGCGCAATTGGTCCACGAAAAAGAAAACAGAAGCAGCAGGTGAGGTTCGTATGTCAGGAGGACCCGCCTACGGTCCGCGTTTCCGAGCGGCAAAAATCGCCGATTCTAAAATCGACTTACTCATGAACAAGGCTCTCATAGAAGATGGGTTTTGGGTCAAGCCGTATCTCTATTGCATGCTCAGAAAGTACCAGGATATCTGCTCCTCCTTGCCGTGCGTAGGACGTTGCAGGAGGAAGGCATGATTGTGTGGTGTTTCTGAATTTCGTCTGAAGGTCAGGCTTAAGTTAACTCAGGTGTGACACCAGCGGCAATAAGGTGTGGTATAAACCACTTCGTTCTGCCTGCCTTTGCTTTTGTTGTGATTTCATTGTCAGTCATAGGCTCATAGCACCCGCAGGGATTGAGGTTTCCAACACACTATTCTTTGATGGATTGGTCTCGAATGTCAACAAGAATATAAATGAGGATCCATGCGCTTCCGCAGAAAAGAATGGTCGATGTTGAGCCGGGGCGTTGAGGCGTCACTCATGCACCAGAGATGTTGTTTTCCTGTGCGCATCGGACAGGTCGGGACAAAATACAGCGCCGTGTGGCACAGGGGAGAAATGTTCATGAATGGGCAATCGAGTGATACGCATATGACACTATGACCGCATCCTATCTAGATGGAAGCGCGAAAAAAACTGGTAAGAAAGGACGTGGATAGTAGATATGTGCATCCAAGACATTTAAACGACAAAAAATCTCTGGTCATCACCGGAAGGATGACATTAGATACTGGCTTTAAATGAGAATCTAGAAACCATATGGCGCAACTCGCCTAATGCACTTGGGCTGGGGCTTCCTCCAGTCATCATCCTGCGCACTCGGCAGTTGCATGAGGAGCTCGTGCGTGATAGGCAGGCTGTCTGGATGGGATGTGTTGATAACACCACTGCTCTCATATTGCCTATGTGGAGGACGGTGTGGCCGCCGACCCCTTGGCACGTTTATGGGCCAGGTAGGAAGGTAGCACATTTCCTAAGGAACACGCAAATAAGATGTATGTAAGCAGCGCAGAATGTCAAGAAATTTACCTCAGGCCCGCAAGCTGGACGGCACCTAACCCACACGCTCCAATCTAGCCATTTCATCAAAGCACTTAATTCTTGCCTCCACGAATCCATCAGGCGAACTATTTGCGCAGCATCCGGAGTGGAATCACGGGGGATGTATGCATCAAGGCCTGCAAGGACACTGGACACCCACATCTTCGTAATAACGCGACATATCTCACGCGTAGTCTCTTGTACTGCGTTTAATAGAAGGCGTTCCGAGGGATTCAAGCTCGAAATATATGATACAATTGAGGATGTGTGCGTAGTCCCGCATGCTTTGAACACTGGTGTTGCCCAAGAGTTAGATGAGTCATACGATGCGCTGGGAGGCGCAGTAGAGTGGAAAATGTACGGCGTGAGCATCACGCGCAACTGGACCTGCACCTTCAATGCTTGGTCCACAGTGGTGTTATTTTCCGAGTTGAGAAGGTAGTCCATCAAGTCGAAGCGCTCTGAGTAACGTTCCACGATAACTCTGAAAAGGGTTTTCCAGTCGATGCCACTGGTATCACCCTGGTCTCGCTCTAATTTGCGAGAGACAGTACGCCTGACCGCCTTGATATCCGCAGCAGATATGGCTCCTATTCCGTGGTCGCACCGTTCCTGGCCATCGCGCGAACTAATGAGTGACGGTACGAGGGTGGTGTCGTACAGTGAGACGATTCCAGCCAGATCAAGTTTTATTCGCGTATCCCCAGGGTATCGATTGTGCCATGACCCTGCTTGCATCACTTCGAACATGCGGAGCACTAGAAATACATTAGGAAGACACGAGGAAGACGAAAATCACAGAGACTTGCGAAAGAAATTTGGTATTCTTGGGACTGTAGATACCGGCTCGATGAGGCTGGCAAGGTGAGACCAGGAGACGACTTCCATGCCAGCCGTAAAATCACAGAGCATGACTTCACTTATCCAAATCAATTAGTTGAAGAGCACAAGGCAAAATCAAGAACACACAAATCCATTTCCATTCTGTAAAAAGAGTTCGATGCCGTAACGAGATGATGCCAGACAAATTGGCTTACCGCACATAACCATCAACAGCGTACTGTGCTCCCCATTTGCACAAGTCCTCGATGCGCTCGTCCTCGTTGAACCGCCAGTCAGGTCTCAATTCTCCCCATGCGATGATATCCTGAGTGTCAAGAGTACCATTTATGGTATTAGCTGCACTAGTCCCATCAAAATAAAGGACTTTGAGGGGACGAGTTGCTGCAAGTGTCAAGTGCCAACACCCTGTATCGGGAGAGCCCCTGCAGAAGATGGTGGAGTGTTCAGGATCTGTGGCCGTCCACTCGGGGACCGTAGGGATTGTGGCATTGGCAGCTCCATGATACAACAAAGTGCCTTTGGGGATTACACCGGGAACCATTGTATGGCCTGGTGGCAGGTCACAGAAGTAACAATACATGCGTGTCAGACATCTGTGACAAGGTCAGGATAACTTGAAGACTGACCATTCCGATAGCGCGTGTTCGGCCAATGCTGGAGCAGCGAATTGACAGTTTCAAAAACAAAGTGCCCAGTTTCATCAGCGGGGGGTGGCTCATCAAGCTGCCAAGGTGAAAATTCGAGGCTATCCGAGTCCAGAGGGCTAGCGGAGTTATATGGTTGAGCTATCGTAGATACAGTTACAGATTCCAGTGGCGGTATGAGATCAGGCGACAAGCTCAACGGGACTTGCGCTGCTAGTGACGGTAAGACAAAGCAACCAACAATAATCAAAAACATCTTCAAGTTGGGCTACGAGTCCAGCTGGATGGCTATCGTGATAATTGTGGCGACCGCTGCGGTGCCAGCACAATAATTATGCTCCGAGCGTAGCTATGCATTTTGGGAAGTGCGTTCGTTAGCTAAGAATAGTACGTTGATAGTACTATAGCTACACGATCAGACGTTAGCGTGAACCTGAGGTTAACTCGGTCGTTTTTGTACTCAATATATATATAAATTGTGCCCTGTATTGTTTTGAATGAAAACTGAGAACTGAGTTAGGACAAGATCTGTCGGTTAAGCGTAGAAAAGGACGAAGCGCTAGAGTGGAATTGTCCGGCAGCCGCCGAGCAGATGGCTTCAGGTTCATTGGGAGTTTAACCTGAGGCTCAAACTGTTTGGTCCGTCGGCCATAAGCAATTTATCCTGGGAGCAACGCCAAACAAAGTTGCCGCTCCATAGGTATTATCTGCGCAGGGCGTCTCTGAATTATCCTTAGGCAAATTTTCTATCCACTGTCAGTGCAATAACCACTCGATCAACAGGTACTTTTGGTTGATCCACTATACAACTGAAAGCAACATATCCTGCAAACCATGTCCTCCGCAAACTTGGGGCAAAATAGCCAAGTTGAAGAAAAAATTTCACCGAGTTCGAACGTTCTCAAATCTAGCTGAGTTGGTAATTGTCGAGCTTGTCTTCCACCTTTACTTTTTATCATTAACTCTGCCAGCCTTCTCCATTACCTGTCTCTTCGAACCCTGCCATGTTCTCCTGCAGCTGTCCACCACTACCACTGCCTTTCTAGCAACTGCTGACTCCATCTCGCATCCTTTAGCGTAAGTTTTCCATCTCCTTCTCCCTTTTGAGACTTATAAATACGCCATGTGCAATTCTTGTCACAGTGCACCCTCGTGCTTGCTTCCTTCGCACATCTCCTGCGATGTCTCTTGCATATGCAAGTCTTTCTTTTATTTCTTTGTCTTTTTATTTTACTGATCTCATCACATTCAGTTTAGTCACATCACACACTCTCTCACATCCGTCTCTCGCACCCTTTTTCAGCCTTCTCGTACCGTCTAGCGCTATTTCGCATCATCATTCTCGCGCACTCTCTTGCAGTTTCTCGCATCACATCGTCATTCTCGCACCCTCTCTCATAGCTTCTCGCATTGTCTCGCCATATCTCGCAGCTTTCTCTATTCTCTCATGCCTCCTCACACTGTCTTGTGATGCCATTGCTATCATTGTTTTACTGTAGTTCTATTAACTATGCATTGTATCTCAATATCAAATGAATTTATTTGTTTTATTACTCGTGAAATCATCAATGTCATACTATTGCAGTCTCAGCATAAGGACCAATGCTACCCAGCAAGCTGCACTGCACTGATCTCGGCCTGAGGACCAGTACTACTCGATCCTACCAAGCTGATCTTCCGTGCTCAGAGGTTCACTGAGGCAGATACATAGGCTCTGCTAGGACTTGCACCAATTCTATAACTATGAAATTTGCCAGTGCATAGTTCATTAATCCTCAAGTTCTGGCACACCCAGTAATCAGGTTTCAATCGCTCACATCCCCTGGATAAAAATAATATTGCAACCGGCGGCCACAGTTGAACATGTCCTCAGGTTTAAACTACTTTGCCCGTGGGACTAACACCGCAATAAACCGAGCCGAGTGTCACAACAGACGTCGCACTTCAGATTCAATAATACGGAGGCGCACGCCCAGTGAGAACGGCCTCTGATGGGAGAGGTCCAGATATGTCCAGAAGCATATTACATAATTTGTACTGTGTCGAAATGTGCTTGTTTCTGATACGTAACACCGAGAGGCGTACGCTAACATCCGGAGGACTCTCGGAACAAGCTCGCGTTCCATGTATCTCTATGAGACTGCGTGTGGTCCCGACAGCTACTACTACCCGGGAACTCCGCCTAAGGCATCAGATAGGTCTCGTAGCAGTGACTCGAAGCGCTCACCTAGCAGGTTTCTGCGCAAGAACTCCCGGTCTTGTTTGAGGTATCTCAGGACGTAGAAGACCTCGTGACGGGCGACACGCTCCAGCAGCTGTAGTTATAAACCGGCACGGGATGCCCGATCATGGTTGAGCTAGACTCCGTCTCCTCCCAACAACAATCCACCCTCTCCTCCCAACAGCAGTCTTCCATCTCCTCCCAACAGCAGCCCCCCGTCTCACAACAGCAACCCTCCTCCCAACAGCAGCAACCCTCCTCCCAACAGCAGCCCTCCTCCCAACAGTAGCCCCCCGTCTCACAACAGCAACCCTCCTCCCAACAGCAGCTCTCCTCCCAAAAGCAGCCCTCCTACTCACAACAGCAGCCCTCCTCCCAACAGCAACCCCCCGTCTCACAACAGCAACCCTCCTCCCAACAGCAGCAACCCTCCTCCCAACAGCAGCCCAAGCATACAGAAATTGTACTATTATTCTATAACTAATCAAATTTATATTTCTGTATGGAACCGGGCGAACGCAGCTGGATGTTTCGCAACTCTTAGACGTGAGAGCGCGCGAGCAAAACGTTCGAGAGAGTTGCACCGTCGTGCTGCTCGTGACAGACCAGGTCTCGACGGACTCCGAACACGTCCTGAGCCTCCTAGAACTTATCAATCGCGAACGTTTGGTTTTCGAAAGTGTCACACGTAGAAGACGAAAAGAAGGAGCAACCAACGAAGTAACTCTACCGCCATGGTCCTGCACATCCTCTGAAGCACTCCGACGGGTACTAATATGAATCACGTCTGCGTTTCTATTGCTTCTGGTCAGACCAGATATAAGTAAGATCATCGGTATTCAATCGACTATATACACTAGCGCTATGCTACGCTTCAAATGTTGGAATGCTACCATGGTACGCTTCAACGTTGCACGCGCTAACAGCTTGGCTAAGCTACGCTTCACCATTTCTACATTGCTATACGTTACACACTACACTTCTTCAAGCTACGC
>JRHT02000055.1:0-29316 GCA_011800875.2 Suillus brevipes Sb2 | reverse complement strand
TATATGTCACACTTTGAGTATAGTATAAAGCTTATTCTGCCCCGTTTGAGCATCTACAAGTAAATACAAAAAGCATATACTGACATACACGCGTGTGGTCGACGGAACACTTACACGAGCCTACTCTGCTGTTTACTATATGTAACGTGACGCATTATTATGTCTACCCTATGATTAGCTTTCGTGCTTTGTACCGAACGTTCGCTGTCGTAGTCCTACCCTTATACTTCATTATCCTTATACCCTCGCCAGGCATACGCTCCTCAGACGCTCTTGAACTTCTGCTCACTCCTCATGCTCAACCCGACTTTACTAGCCCTAGATCATGTAGCAAGGGAGCTTTCACCAGAACAAGGTCCTGAATAACCGTTGGACGTCATCTAATCTTGTTTGGCGCATCAGTAACCCGGTATGTTGGTGAATGGTCACTGCGACTGAGCAGTAGTATATTGACAGTATGGTTTGTTTACTCACGTACTTGTGGTCCTTATTTCGTCATTGTGTGGAAAGAGACTCGGCCTCACTCTAGCGGTATCATTCGTGTCTTAAGGAGGCAACAAGGCAATCAGAAGTTAAAGAACTCGGTAGCAACCCGTGTGTCCAAAGATGTTATTAGTTATAATCGGCGTAACTTTGACAATACAGCAGTTCACCCGTCTGAGTGGCAGGTAAAAATCATGGCGAGCCTGCGTAGAATGGGAACCGCGGCGAAAACCATCTATGGCAGCATCAGAAGCTTCAGGATCGTAGCAGGCGTCATCTCTCTCCCTCATACCCTCCTCATCCAGGTTCACCTTCACCACCGTTGACGTGAAAACTACGACGCTCTCGTTCACGACGGGAATACATGTCAAGCATTTCTATAGGGCACTTTAAACAAAGCGTTGCAGAGACACCTAAAAGCAGAAGGAGCACAGAAGGATTACACAACCACATCACTCGACGTCTCCTACATATAAAAGGAACAACGTCAGACCCAGTACCGGCTTAGCTATGGGACCCTCTATCGTCGCGTTATCGTCAACCGTCCTCAAACCCACCACTTAGCAGATGCGACATGCTACGGTAGCAACATCGCAGTGAGTAATCAAGCACGTCTACCAATCCTTGTAGCCACCCTCGTAGCCTCTGCAACCACGGTAGAGACGACCTCAGCCTACAAGGTCAGCCAGTCCGCATCACAGACAGCGGTTAATCTCGCTCTGGTCCCACTATCCTCACAGTACCACAACCTTCCAGGACGAAAGTCTCAACAGCCACCGTGCAACGACGTCTCCCAAAGCCTCTCCTCGAACTACCAGATCCAAGAGTTGATGCTCTCAGAGTCATGGTCGGCTGACACCTGGTTCATAACAGTTACACGTCCAGGTCAACGCGCACTTTTTTACGAGTGCGGAAAGTAAAAGGTGAAAACACCCGGAAGGTCCCGAAGCATACCGAGTAAACCGGAAGAACCCGAAGAATGGAAAGTTCAAGCTCCGAACGCCCAGTGATCGCAAAGGTAGCAGTGAAAATAGGAGAAAAAGCAACAGAACTAAGAAAGCCTTGCGGAAGATAAATTGCGGCATGTTCACTGATGCGCACTCTATACAGCGCAAGAATGCGGTTCGACACACACAGGTCACACGAACGCTCCATGAGACTAAAGGTAGGTAGGAGCCACTTGAAGGCGAGCCCTATCCGCACGAGGTAATCAAACGGACTTACTCGAACGCACGTCTCCGTCTATTAAGTGGGGTTCACGAAACTACTTTACCGATCAAACCTCGCAAACCCAATCAACTGTGGCAGGTCGAACGCCCGGACTCCATTTAAAGAACTATAAGACGCGACGAATGTATGAGAATAAACGCACAAGGAAGCCTTTACACGATGGTAAAAGGATGGAGCTCCATGGGTATTTGAAAGGTTCCCCAGCCGCCGGTCTGGCAGCAGGTGTATCCGTCACACTCTCGGTAACCTACAACAGCTGTGTAGACCAAGGTCTGTCGGACGGAAAATGCCTACACAAACTCCGCACCCCGCTAACCACAGTAACGATGACATTGGATGATCGACCCGTCCTTTTCATCCTAGTTTACTCTCTCCCAAGGGTCTGACGACCTCACGCGGCCGTTCGACAACGTTCTAACTGGACATTGCCTATTAATTCAATTTGTTCCTATCTGGCCTTTTATGAGTGACCTTACGTAGTGCGAGACATCAGTCGAACTACTGGACTTAGAGGTCACGGAACGTCGCTAGGACGTTCCGGTAAACATGTGACGAGAGCTGTTCTTATTTTCGACCACCGCCAAAATCACATCTCAACATCTCTGAACCTCTCCCATCAGAGGCTATTCTCACTGGGGCGCACGGTTCGTTTTTGCACTCAATCAAGTCTGAGATTATCCTGCTTACTACTATTCTAGGTTAACCTCAGGTGACATCAAACGTATTAAGGTGTACGTGTTTAGATTAATATTTTGATCGGCTCGCTTGTGTATTATGTAACGACTCATTCGAAGTCGCTTGCCAGATAGAATGAGCAATCGACATACTTATTGGAACTGTACGTGTTTGCTCACCACGCTCAGAGGTCGGTTCCAGTTTTTGAGCAGTGTCTAGCTGCATTGTCCATTTTATCCCACGAATTCGATAAGCGCTGGCGATTTTGCGTCCCACAAACTAGTACTTCAAACTGCCAGTCCGGGACAAAGGATTCGGACACTGAGACTACAGTGCACAGTGCAAAACGAAAATGACACCGAGAGGTCCCTTGGAGCGCCACTATGCATTACTAGGCACGCTACGGCTCCTTAGCAGTTTGTTCGCACTCGACGGACACCGTTCCTCCTCTTCTGGGATCTGAGTCTGGCGTTCGCTGCCACCCTCGCCAGACTAGCTGCTCATCAGCAACTTTTTTCGCAACCCTATGGGTTTCGGCGAGAGCGTCCGCTTTTTCTGTGGCGAGTCTATGTCTGTCTGCTTGTTCATCCGCCTGCTTTTTTGCCTGCTGATTATCTTCTGACTTCTTCTTGGCTAACTTCTCTTCCTCTTCGGCTTTGTGTCTCGCCTGTCTAGCCTCAGCGGACTTGCTTTCAGCTTTCAACCTCGCTTGCTCATCGTCTGCTCTCTTATTCTCCGCGACCGCTTTCCTCATTTGAGCTGCCTGGATCTTGTCGTGCAAGACCTTTCCCTGCGAATACTCAGCCCAGGTGGCAGACACCTCCGCAACGAGGGAGCGTAGCATGAGAGGAGATGGATTTTCAACAACGTGCAACTGCAAGCACAAGCGGCTGGCCTCGATGATGCGGACATGTGGGAGGAATTGCTGTCGGTCGATGTAGTGGTTCCACTGACTAGTATAACAGTTCTCCTTGGTGGCTGGCACCGATAAGAGGCACATGGTGGGCACACCATCGAGCATCTCTTGAGGGAATCCTACTCCAGTGCGATAAATGGATATCCTGGGGCTATCGGTGATAATAGCATCAAGAACGCATGTAGAGTCGACGTCTGAGCTGGAGTCAGAGGTTTTGGTGAGCAATATGCTTGTTTGAATCATAGATGTGCCCTGGCCATTCACTGTACCATATTTGATGGTATATTCAAGCGACGTGAGGGTCGGGTAGACCATCTTGTCTGGGATGGGAACATTCAGCGAGAACATCCAATTACCCTGGTCTTTGTTGACAAGCTCAGGAATGGGCTCCTTGGAGTACGACGCATGAGTGTAATTCTCACTCGTATCTTCAGGTGGAAAGATGAGTGGAGTCGGAGCAGATGAAGGCGGAGGGCTGAGTGATTGAATTATAAGAGCCATATGTTCGACTGGGAGCATGGTATGTAGTAAGTGGTCTTGGACGTCAGTCGTTAATATTGTCAATACATGTGACTGAATTTGGCAGTGAAAGTGGAATGCCGATGATCACCCTTCTCGCCGCGGGTGAATTGTCGCTCAGAATCGACGCGATCAAATTGCACACCTCTTAAGCCAGGGTATTCGGGTGGTTTCTGCAATCGAACAAGCGCCTAGGCCGCGCATCTAACGCACAGCCCCATTGGGACTGATTTCATCAGACCAATGCGTTCACTGTGATTATACGGATACTGTGTTGACAGCACATTATCAGACGCCCACCGTGTCATCAAGCGCTTGTTCCGTTCTGATCGGCTATCCTGTGACCAACAGCAGGCACCCTTTCCCTGAACGAAGTTCATCTTTTCCTGGATCCGATTTGCTTGCACAGTCTTTGATACAGGACGGGCGATAAGCGGGCGCGTCATCCTTGCTTCTGTGCTGCGCTTTTTTCCGAATTTGATTACCCTAGATCTGCCGGAAGTCTAACGCCCGTGGTTCTGCACATGCACAATGAATGCTATTGCCTCCATGACACGATTGGACGTACCAGTGGTTTATTCTCGTAAACACAATTCTCATCAAGTGGTTCGCTGAGTGGGAACACCACGAGGATTATCAGACAAAATCTGCAAGTCCAGGTAACACCTTTGTTGCATCTGACGGGAGAATTGTAACCGCGGACATCAACAATACATCTTGTTACCTATCCAAACCTGGATTCAAGGTATGTACCAGAAGACCTCCTCAAACTATCTTGCTAGACAGTTATACAGTCCCCCTTCTCATGATGCCCACCGTTTCCCCGTATTATTCCCGGCTAGACGACCGCCGGCCTTCGTCTCGGCCAGCGGAACATCCAACGCAGAGGCAAGCAGTGAGCCAGCCTGATATCCCCCTTGACCAGCAATGCGGCTGTGCACACCCAGCCCTCACCACTGCACTCGCTCAGTTGTTGGGGCGGGATGGGGTGTATATCCAACCCACCGTCAATGCCCAGACGGTCGCTCAATATTCCATGACCTCATCGCTACCCACCCCTCCCTCTACCGATACCATACAGGCATCACGCACTTTCCCGCCTCAGGACATACGCATGGTTCACACACATGCGTCATATTCTGTACAGCCCATTCCAGAGCTCATCGGCAATGAGAATGGGAACTGGACACTCACATTGAATGTCCCTATCCCGCAGGATAAGGTCTACCCAACACTCACGTCGTTCTCATATACGATTAAATATAGCACAGCAAATGACCATTGGGCTTCTGTGGTTCAATCCAATATTTTACTTGCCACAACGGAGTCAGAGGCAATTCCGGAAGGGATCAGCACGCGTTTGAATATCAACGGCAGCTACCGTGGTGGAATAACCGTCGTGCCGCAGACTCGCGAGGGCGCTGACGCTATGTGTCTTTCATCCGTGCTGGCCATCAAGAAGAACGACTTGCAGGGCCAGTGGAATCACTTCGTCGATCGCCAACAAATCATTCTTGATGTCCGCATTGTCCAGAGCAGTCACTTGTACCTGCAGTTCCACGTCTCAGAGTATCCTACCTCAGTCATGCTACGCTCTCTTTCAGTGGATGTCTCTGCCACTTGGCTTGATGACCAGGAAGGAAGGCGTCTGCTTCATGAACTTCATGAATATGAGATACAGGCCAATGACGCGGAAGCACAGGCATCTGCCGAGAAACGAGCCAGAAAGCTAGCAGAAACTCAACAGGCAA
The DNA here is from genome assembly GCA_011800875.2 of Suillus brevipes Sb2. Taxonomy (NCBI): domain Eukaryota; kingdom Fungi; phylum Basidiomycota; class Agaricomycetes; order Boletales; family Suillaceae; genus Suillus; species Suillus brevipes. The sequence continues at coordinate 23,742 of JRHT02000055.1, read as the reverse complement.
TTAACGAACTGGCCGAAGAAGAAGCCAAGGAGAGGCAACGTGCAGCCGAGAGACAGTTGACAGTGGATGCAAGGGCGAGAAACGAGGCAGTAGCTCAAGCCGATAGAGCGAGCTCAGAAAGACAAGTAGCGGAAGCCATAGCAGAAGCAGAAAAGCGTTCTCAAGAAGAAGCTGAACGCAGACTTCATACAGGAAAGGAGAGTCACCGTATCGCGGATGCCAGCGTGCAGGCAAAGATCGAGAGTACAGTCAACCGTCTTGCAGAGGGTCGAAATTGTAGTGCGGGATATGTTTGGCTCCAAGAAGCGCGTGGTTTCCGGTGCGGGGCAGGCGGTCATGTCATTTCTTGGGAGGAGTTGAACGCGGCTTGAAGCCACGCCGTTCACCTCTACATTATAGCGATTGTCTGATTTTTGTATTCTCCTACCAATCTGTTATCCTTCGGGACCTTAGATCTATTCATTCGATGGCTTTTTGACTCGAAAAAGGTCAGGAAAGGTTAATTACGCAGTATCGATAAACATTTCCCCTTCTTCATAGGATTCAATGGCTTTCAACTCGAAGTTGTTCGCGAGTTTGGCTCTGACATGTTACGATGCACAGAGCCTCTGGCACACTCATTAGACTTGAATCTTTCCGTACGCCATTCAATCAATGATCACATCATATAAGCACCCCAGTCATACAATCTATGAAACATCGCCGGAGAGAAACTAGTCCCTTGCTTAAGATAACGCATAGAGCTGTCCAGAGCAATGACCATTTCGATAGTGGGTCACATGAAATATCTTGAAGGTTTACGTGCAGTGCATTAGCTGATATTGGAATTCTGGAAGTCCATCAGACACCTTGAGGAGATAAGCAGGGAGGACACACGACTTGGCGTCAGGAAGGTAGCCTAGTATTGACGCTCAGGCGGTACAGATCCGATGTCAACGTACGGGTGAGCGCGCACCAGTGAGATGCGCTGATCACCTGTTTTGTTGCTTATGTGACATTCCATCAATACCGGAACCTGGAAGTGACGATACTATCATCAGCCGTCAGCGCCCACTGCCCGCTGAGCTAGCGGCCTTTTTGATCGCTTGGCGAAGCAGAGTGCGCTACAAAGGGTTTTCAAAGACATGGTTAGCAGAAGAAACATTTAGTTGCTGAAATGGCCGTGGTCTGTGGTGCATAATCGCACCAGATACATGTTCTTTTTGGCTGTGCACATATCAAAGGGGTCATTAGCATATGACGGGTGACTATAAAGAGGGGCAGTGACGGCCATGGGATCTACGCCGTTGCAGCGGTAGTAATACGGAGGCGACAATAACCGTGGATAAGCGCCTAAACAGTGAGTTCACTTATATTCTAGGTAGAAATGCACTACTCGCACTTGACTCACACTCCACAATATCCGCGACATCAGGATATTCAAGTAAAAGTACGTTCCTCGTCCACCCCAAATACTGCTGACCGTCAATCGCTATGCCTAGGTCAACACAATATGTCAGGGGTGGCTGATGCAGCAAGAGATGTGTATCTCAATTTGAAAAAGCAGCCGGCATCGACAACACGAGGGCAACCAACACCGATGCAAACGATGCAAGGGAACACAAAGTCAGTGCAGGCATCCGCATTTTTCAAAGACGGCCGGCGGATGGTTACTGGTTCAATGGACGGCACCCTGCAAATATGGGATTTGCAAAACGGGACATCGATGGAAGGGCTATTCGAGGGACACAAGGATGGAGTGCAATCAGTCGCCATATCACCAGACGAGAGGCGAATTGTGAGCGGTGGACGTGATAATACCATCATCATCTGGGACGTCGAGAGCAAGCAGATGGTATTTGACGACCCGTCGCTGATGAAACATAAAAGTTGGGTTTTATCGGTGTGCTTCTCCCCCGATGGAAAGAGAGTCGCTAGCGGTTCGGAAGATAAAACAGTCACTGTATGGGATGCAGAAACTGGCGCTGCCCTCAAAACACTCAAGGGTCATCGTAATTCGGTGTTCAGTGTCGCGTTCAGCCCAGATGGGCTAAAATTAGCCTCTGGATCAGCTGACCGTACCATCCGAGTTTGGCAGGTCGATAGCGCCCAAATTCTTCTCGAAATATACGCTCACCAAGATTTGGTTCGGAGTGTTGTCTGGTCGGCTGACGGCCAGCAGCTTGTCTCCACATCATACGATAGAACAGTCAAGTTCTGGGACTCATCGACCGGGTATCTGCAGATCGGTCAACCTTGCATCGGTCATGATGCTTGGATCCTCTCGCTCGCCATCTCGTCTGATGGCTCCTTCATTGCCACTGCCTCGGACGATACGACTGTGCGGCTGTGGAGCACAGAGACGCACCAGCCCATATCAAAGGCGCTCTTACACACCACGGGGGTGTGCTGTGTTGCCATTTCTCCCGACGGAGAACTGCTCGTCAGTGGAGATGTCCAAGGGAAGGTTCGGCTCTGGTCTATTAAGGACATACTCGAGCAACATCCCACAGAGGATCATAACAATATAGAGCTCATTGACAATCACGTTAGTTTCAATAATCATCCTTCTGAAAGTGACGAAGCATCTGGCAATCACTCATTATTTGATGTGAGCTTTTCACTTTCGATGCGTCTATTTATTGCGGAATGTGATCTTCGTTCATGTAGATCCTCGCTATAAACACGACGGTTCGCGATGCATCTACCACCGAGGATCTGCATACCGCTGAAGAGCTGCTGACCCAAGAAATCTATGCAGATGGCAACAACCATGACATCTATGCCAATCGCTCACTTGTAAGGACGCGACTTTTTAAGTGGGACGATGCCCTTCAAGACGCAGCTAAGGTCGGATGCCCTGCTGATGCCGTTGAACACAGATTGACTAAACTTGTTGGTATAGTCTATTGCCATCCAGCCCTCGTTATTAGGTTACATTTCCAAGGGCATCGCCCTCTGCAAAAATGACCGATTCTGTGATGCCATGGAAGTCTTTGATCTCTCTTTCGTATTTTCGAATCATGATCCGATCGCCAACGATCTTGTACTGTTGATCAAGGTACTCGTTACTATTCGCTGTCATGTGTTTCTAACAATGTCATTTCTTTCCAGGTCGTTGCACTTTTCAATGCCGATTGTCAGGATGAGGCAATGCGACGACTTGATGACCTCGCCACCGCTCATCGACACTCACATACACGCTCGCGCAGCGTCGTTAACGTGAGCTTTGTTCTAGCCCTCATAAGTTTTCTCACGCTGACATACGCTCCTCAGTCATTTCTACGTGCAGAGCTTGCATTAGCTGCTTTTTGGGATGGGAAGTACAGCGAAGCCACCGATAGACTCAACGATAGTATTCTCAGTATAGCCGATTGGATCCCTCGCAGAACACTCTTTGAACCCGAATTGAAGCTATTCACAGTGGTGCGTCACTACATCGTCACAAAACAAATTTTCGCTGATTGATAGTGTACTGGACAGCTCTTCGGCTGGAACTTGGATTTGTTGTGGCAGACTGTCAACCAAAGACGGTGCGACGTATTGTTCCGCGCCGATCGAGTGGTTGAAGCAGCTCAATCTTACCAATACATGATGCGGATGATTGACGAGGACGCGAAGGGCAGGTGCCTTGACTGGTCCACTGGCGAGTGCAGGAGGTCTTAGACTATTCGAGCATGAAACTTACTTTGTGGTGAATTAGGTTTCAAGGAAAAATGCACTTCGCGCTGTGTCACAAAGGGAGACGGAGCTAATTATGAGACGGCTATCCAACTGTATTCGGCAGGGCTCGGGCTGGACCCCTTGTGCGAGTCCCTCCTTGTGCTCCGCAGTAAGGTCTATCTCGGACAAAACCTTCATGCGAAGGCCCTTCAGGACGCAGAAAAGGTATGGCTGATATCCATCATTCATTAGTAATCGTTCTAATACCGCCAATGTACAGGCCATTGAACTCAACCCTTCGTCGTATCTTGGGTACGAACTGAAGCAAGGAGCGCTTCACAGTGCTGGACGCTTTGACGAAGCAATAGAGGTCTTTAACACCATGTTCTCCAAGTTGAATGATGCACTGGACCGAAGTAAGCCCCAAGGAACCCGCGCGCCAACTTGAATACGATTAACCGTATATCTCCAGAATTGCGCCCGCAGTATGTCAGTCCGGGCGAAGTAGATTGCGCTATTCGAAGAGCCATCTATTTTAAGCAGGAAAATTCCCCACCTCGTCTACTCAACACCGTCACTGGTCGTTTATGCAACCAAGAGGAACAAATAAATGCCTTTATGGAAACCACAGAGTACAAGAAGATCTTGTCATCATCGATGACATATGCGCCTCTCGACATGAAGCCCATCGAAGAAGCGGTGGAGAAATATTTCAGTTGGGCTATGTTATCGCATAGGTGGGGGAGAGATGAGCTGCGGCTGCATGACGTTCAGAGCAATGGCCTATACAACCTGGATCCAGTCGGAGAAACTGTGAAGTTGCAAAAGTTCTGCCAAATTTCTCGTGATGCTGGATACTGCTGGGCGTGGAGCGACACATGTTGCATCGACCAAAGTAACAATGCGGAGGTCTCACGCTCGGTCAACTCCATGTTTGTTTGGTATCGCACTTCAGCTCTTACGATAGTCTACTTGTCGGACGTCCGACCTTCATCGGAGTATGGCGCACTCACACGATGCGCTTGGAACACGCGAGGATGGACCGTTCAGGAATTCCTCGCTCCCGAAATCATTCGTTTCTACCAACAAAATTGGACCCCCTACCTTAATGACCAATCTACCAACCACAAGGAGTCTATCACTATCATGCAGGAGCTGGCAGATTCAACAGGCATAAATATTCAGTCCCTCATCACTTTCAAACCGGGGATGGCGGGCGCGCGAGAGAAACTCCGATGGTCATCGAGCCGTGTCACCACGTTGCAGGAAGATATCGCGTACTCATTGTTTGGCATCTTCGGCATTCATTTACCTGTCATTTATGGCGAGAATAAACAAAATGCGCTCGGGCGGCTCTTACAGGATATCATCGCTCGGTCGGGCGACATCACTGCCCTGGACTGGGTCGGAAAATCATCCGACTTTAATAGCTGTCTCCCAGCTAACATCACGTCGTACAAGACTCCACCATACATGCCGCAAACTCTATCTGAAGACGATATGCAGACGTCGGTTGCCATGCTGCAAGATGCTGTGGCTGCTGACTCGGCTTCGAACTTGTCCACGCTCCTTCACAACATTGATCCCCCTCGTTTCGCAAACTCCAGACTGCAACTGCCTTGCATCGCCTTTCTTCTCACAGAAGTCAGGCGTGTTCGAGACCAGGGTACATGTTCTATCTATGATGTCAAGGCAGATGGGCTCCAAACCCTACAAATCACAACAACAGACAGGCTGTTACAATTCTCGCCTGAAAGGCCTCTACGGCAGATGAAGTTCTACCTCATCCGTCCGTGGAATCGTGATGATATCGAGTTTGCAGAAGAGTTGCAGGGCTTGGACGATTGGCCCCAGTCTCCTTCAGATGATCTGCCTCTCTGGCCTGCTAGGGACCATGAGGTGGTTAATTCGGAGTCTCACCAAGCGTTGAGGTTGATCGTTCGCCTTGGACAGTCTTTCAGCGCACTTTTGTTGGCGCAGCAGCGTATTGGGGAGTACAAGAGAGTTGCTTCGGACTGCAATATCATTGCGCAGGTGAAGAACATGGTTGATGTTGATAACATGATGAACATCAGAACGTTCGAGATATTGTAGTTGTCGGCATCTCGAAGAACGGATTTCCTTGATTTCATACCTTGACAGCACCTATGTGGAACAATCCATTGTATTGATATTGTTCGTAGTTACGCGTCTGACTTGCAACAGGAAAACAGATTACTACAACAATATTATGCGCGATTGACTGAAGTCGGATGGTTGTCAGGCATACGTAAAAGTGGTAAGTATAGCTCGCAGACACGGGGTGAGAGAGGTCGACCGGTCAATATTAATCCCGACCCTCTCAGCGCTAACCACCTTGACCTCGTTCACAAACACCGGAACTGTAGTCAACCAGCAGATCAGCATCAATTACATTGACACCAAGTCCTCGTCTGATAAGAACCTTTCAGCCACCCGTGTCATGATACAGCCAAGCTGCCATCAGCGCTCCTGGATTGACCATCGTCAATAGGCTCTTTTACCAGTGATTAGGTTAGGTACGCCAGATGATCACCTCGTTTTTGAGGGCCATACAACTCCAACCTCTGCTCCTTATTCACAGCAAGACTTTAATTCCTGGCTCATCAACCTCTATGACCTCGGTTGTGATATCCGCGCCAGTCTTTTTTGAGATCTCTGTGTGTTCGGGGTGATGGGTTGTTTTCGCCGGTAGGCCTATTCCTTTACATTGCATTTGACTGACTCAGTGTCAACGCGGCTGGGCTTCCCGAAAGACGAGGGTTGCAATAGTGAGCACCTTCATTTCAGCTGTTAATCAACCACTTTTACGGTATAGGTAACATGGCCGATGGGAGATAAAGAAGTGGAATGACAATTGGACTGTGGTGGGCTCACCTGCCTCTGGCTCGTCGAGCTGCGCGCCGAAAGGGACGTGTCCTAGTCATGATACTTTGCAGAGAAAGTTAGAAGACATCCACAGGCGAGCATGATCCAGGGATGCGTTTCATAGTTTCGTTTTTGTTTGGTCGTCGCGGGGCTGAGAAGAACTTCTCTTTAATGATCATCCAGGGACATCAGTGGCGTGAAGTACTAGTGGCGCTTAGGCTTTGAATGCGGGCTTCTCAGAGTACTGCGACTGTGCTTTCGCTATGATTTCAACAGGGAGATGCGTTGTTCAGCTCCGTGGGGAATGTATGAATTTGCTTCTGTATAACAGTCTATCATATATCATGCAGATCACAAGAAGATGGATGTCCCTTCTATCATCGACGAGACTAGCTCATATATGAGTATCAGAGTCGTATTCTTCCATACCACCGCAGAAGTTTAGCAGGGGCTATACACATTAAGCTGGTTCTAGACCGTACACAGCTTTTGTCCCAAATGATGGCGTCGCGCATGGGCGTAGTGTATCATCCAGGAGATCACAGAGTGGGGTCGTGAGAGTGAGAGAAGTGTAGTAGACATTTTCTTGCACGAACTAATGCACAACCAACGCACTCACGGTTAACGTGTTTCGCCTGACATAGACTCCTGAGAGTACGCCCCAAATATAATGCTGAGGCTGTGAGAATGACCCCGGGTCCGCAGTGTGCATCATTTTGACTCGGATGGTCGACTATCGCATGGAAACTGATAAGAGAAGCGCTTTGAAGGACTCGGATAAGGTTGATGGTGAGACACAATAGGGTCGTGACAAAGGGAAAAATTAAAAAATTAAATATGACGGCATGGTGATATGGACGGAGCAATCCACGTGTGTTTTTTATTACTTATTTTAGAAATTTCATGATAAAAAAGGGGTTACGTTATTTGATCGGGGGGATACGCAGTAATCTAGTTTTTTTGGTGTGTAACGCTTCTCTTCCTCTTACCACCATCATCCATCCATCCATCCATTCGCTCACTCACTAAGCTCCCTTCTTCGCTGGTCGACCTAACGAAATCAACAACTAATGCTTTATAATGTCTGATACTTCACATTCACACAATTACGGTACACGAATAAGGAACAATTCAATCCTTAAACCAAGCGCTCGTCTTCGTCAATCACCACAACCAAGGCGTATAAAACCAGTACCGCAAGCTTCACCGCAAGACCCCACTCAAAATCAATCTCAATTCCCAATATTTCCACTACCAAATGTCATGCTACATCCAGAAGACGCCACTAGCAAGGTATTTCATGCTATCGGTCGTTGCTTCCTCAGCGTGGTCAGTCCCTTTTCCTCGTTTCTATCCCTACCTTCACGCGTGTATCTCTAGGACAATCGTGCCATGACGATAAAGGACCTTGCGGAAATGACTCTAAATTTCGGCCTCGTGTGTCAGAAGTATGTTCTCCTTTCTTCTCTCTCTTCACCCTACTCACAATTACCCTAGTGTGTCTGCTGCGTCGCAAGCAATAACAACTTACATCCGAAATCATCTCTCTCGATGCGAGGCTCAACAAGATCACCCTCTTCTTCTTCGTCATACACTCTCTGGCACACCCGCTGACGACGATCTCGTCCCTGCACTCCATTCCCGTGTAGGAGGCGCACCCCTACAAAGGCAGCCACTCGATTCCACGTGTTCAAATCAGAACATCCCTACTGGTCGCCACACAAACTTTCGTCGTGGCACAATCGTATGGTATCTTTCAAAAGCTAGTGGCGTCTCCTGCCCTTTCTCTCGTGCTGGTATACTCCTTTCAAATTACCCTGCTTCCACTTCAATTACAAAGCCTCGAAAGCAATCTCACGATCCAATGGAAAAGTGCGGAGACAAACGCAAACGACTCATCTCAAGGCGCTGTCGTGTCACTGACAGACTCTCAGAGAGCGCCAGTCCATCCCCCAGCTCCAGTCCTGTAGATAGCGGCTATGCAGAGAGTGTCTCGAGTTCTTCTGACGAAGAAGAAGACGAACCTGAAAGACCTCCGAAAGTCAAACTCACTCTACGTCTACGTCCCTCTCCCACTACCACAGATCCTACAGATATCATTGACCTCTCACATGATACATCCTCTGACGAAGATGTCGACATGTCCCCAGCAGAGCCTGATATCAGTCCAGAACCATCTTGCCTCCCACCCTACCCTCGCAGATCGATCACAGTCCCATGCTACACTCCTGTATCCCCTCCCTCTCTTCAATACGTCTTTCCCCCTCCACCAATCGACCAATCCAGAGGAAGTGCATCACCTCCGCCCGATTCTGACCACGAGGAGGATATCGACTTCGATTTCTCAAGCGATGAAGAGGAATCTCGAGGTGTGAGCGTGAAAGTAGAAGACGAAGGAGAAGATAATAGTATTGGCGCAAGTCAGAACGTGAGAGATATGCTAGATGCCTGGGAAGACCTGGATCTCAATCGAGCGCGCTCATATTCATGCCCAGAGTCTGGGTTCACTTCGGTGGCGCGGGAAAATGAAAGTCGCCATGCGGTTGCTCCAGAGGTTAAGGTCGAGGAACTTGAGATGTGGGAGTGGGAGTTCGACAGTGGCTGGGCGGGCGCATGTGGGGAGGTCGAAGTGAAGAAGGAAGATGCTTCAGAGGCGCTGAATGGATTGTCGTTATCGCCTACGAGTGTACCATGGAGTGGGTCCCCGGTCTCTCCTATGTCACCACTCACCCCTTCTCCAACGTCCCCGGGTCCGAGCACGGGGTTCACGTTCCATTATTCGTCGGCACTGTCTGTGTCAGCAAGGGTCAACAGTTCCCCTCCTCGGCCTACGCATGTAAAGAGACCGTCTCTGGAGCGCAAGAACAGCGTGCTGGACTGGCAAGATGCAGAATTGCTTGGTCCTGATAGTGTCCACATTGCCGAGCTCGAGCTAGAATGGGAAAAGGGAACTCGGCGGACACGATTCGCATCACCCGCACCCGTCACTTCCGCATTATCAAGCGAAGACTGCCATATGGCCGATCCCGAACCTCTTCCCGAACGCAGAGACCAAGTAGTAGTCGTCCACACGTGCGTGCCGTGCAACCCGCTCGTTAGCGCTACACAAGTCGAAGGTACGTCCTATTTCATCTCTTTGTGGTCTGTATCAGGTGTTAATCGAGTCCCAGGAATACCGGTGTATCAAACGACATTGCCTCTTCGCGCACCCCACACGACACGCACGCTTCTGAGGAGGCTAGACACAGATTTCGTGAACCTTACGCCGTTGCTTGCTGCATTTTCACTGTCATCACCTTGTGCCGCTGCGGTTCTTCCGTCAAGCGCTGTGCGGTTTGAGCATCCAAATTCGGCTGTAGCAGGGGTGTGGGTGTCGTTGGACTGTGCGAGGGAGTTTCTGAGGACGAGTGTTCAGGCAAGTGCCCAACGCACACAACAGCCTTTATCTCAAGATGAAGCGCTAAGAATAAGCGTGGAGGTATTCTTAAGCGACGAGCTTGTGATGCGATTCCCCAGCGCCTTGAGGGATTTCTGGCGGGCGAGTAAGCCTGGGAGGATGTTGGGGCAGTTTGGGGTGTGCTTTGAGGGTGGGAGAGTTGTGGGGAGTCAGGGCTCGCCTGCTTCGTCGTTGGTGTCGGCGCCCGCACGGGCGTCATCTGTGTTGTCCCCACCTCGATCAACTTCGCCCTCGACGTCATCGTCGCGGGCTGAATCATATGCCCCGCCGTCTTCTTCAGAGTTGCATCCACATTCCTCGTCTTTAGAGCTGCATTCACATTCAGCATCCTTGCTCTTACCGTCGTCATTGCCCACGTCTACCAGCCCCATACTTCCCACGCCTATACCCATAGCCCACGAAATATGGAGTCTTCCCGAAGACGCCGAGCCAGAACCAGAAGTCGAAGCAGAACCCGTGCTTCCTGCATTTGATATCGCGCTGGCAGCGCTTGCGTCGGGGTTAGTACCGAGTGCTAGTTCTGGAAGTGGGAGTGCTTGTCTCGGGAGTGGGATTGATTTTGGGACGGGGAACGCCCTTGGGAGTAGTGTTGACTTTGGAAGTGCGCGCGCTAGTTTTGGGGGCGGACACACCGGTCTTGGCCTTGGAAGCGGAAGCGCCGGTCTCAGGGTTGGACGCACCGATTTTGGACTAGGAAGCGCCGATCTCGGAAATGGGAGTGGAATTGGAAGCGGAGAGCCGCCGCTGAGTCCTACGGAGGCGGAGATGTTCCGTGTTTTGTGTGTGTGTCCTGACTGGGAAGAGAAGGAAGTCAGTGAAAAGGATGATATGTGCATGGATGGTCAGGATCAAGACGCAGGTGACAGACATGAAGACACGGACGGCGAACGTGACCACAACTCGGACAACCAATGCGATAGAGACACGGACGCAGATGCAGATGCAGACGTGGATGTTGAGATCGTGGAAGAGGAGCCAAGAAGTTTGAAAGATGGCCGTTCATTGAGACGGTCGAAACGCGTTGCGGATGCTGCTGCTCGCACCCGTGGTGTGCGGCCCCGGATGAGGGGGCCGAGACATGCATGAGGTTGTTCCATGAACGGTCCCCCACTCCATCGACGGTCCGAAATTCCATTTTTATGTTCGCCACTCCGGTCTACATTACTCGACCGGCATCCAAACTGCTTTGATATGCATTTGCTCGACTCATTCTCATTACTGCAAGATTTCTCAGGTCTCAAGCCCCCCTCTTTTGCTTGACTGCCTGCTTGCAGGTTTTCGTTCTGGACTGATTTTTTGTTGCTCTTTTTGCTAGCTTCGTTCGTTAGAGCTGTATCAGATATCGACCCGTCTCTCCCGTATACCACTTTGCGCATAGTATTCTAGGTTTCCCAGTCAATCCTTCGCTCGCCTTTTACCTACTTTTGCGAGCGTTGGGTTGATTGCAGCATACACATTCGTCCTCCAATTTTTCTGTCTTGCGACGGCTTTGTATGTTATAGCTTACAGCTCCCACTCATCGTTTACTCGCTTGTTGTACGCATGCAGTAATCGTTTAAACAAATGATGCAATCACCAATCAGTGTCCTCATGCTGCGCTTGAGCTTGAGGCAGTGACTGGCGGTACTCGGAAATTTATGAAACCAGCTTTCTTCTCTGATGCGTGGACGAACAAGAATCTTGGGCGTAACACAAAATGCAATTCGTAAGTTCATGATGCGCTTGGGAAGAATAGCGGAGTGTGAAAAGCTAGAGTGGGATTTCTTTCGAGGTTTCTCCCAACCAGCGAATTTGTAGCATCTTACTTAGTACTTGCATATTTCTCTGGTCTCAGTCGCCAGGCTTTCTAAAGTACATCCTCTCTGGACTGACTGTCCAATCCAATATCCTTGCTTTAACTTTTTTTTGGCTTTCTCTATTCCGTTCTTTTTTTTGTGACAGGCTAATTCACGTCTCGACCCGCTTCGCGACTGCCACCGCGAAAACGAACGAAACGACCCTGCTCGTCTTGGCTCACATCTCAATCATAGGTCCAGCTTGGGCATCAAGTCTTATCATTTGCACGACAAAAACAACGGACTAGTCGTCTGTTAATCATCCCATCCACCCAACGCTAATCCTAATTCCACCAAAATAAGCCCTATAATGTCTTTATCTGCCTCTGACAACAATGGCTCCTATTCACGAGTCTCTTCGGGAAAAACCCCTCCTCCAGCCCCTTCCGCTGCATATGCAAAGAGGTACGTCGTATTTTTTCCTGGCTTTTTTAGCCGATCTTCTTCGTTTACCACGCTTGTGAACAGGGCACGGGAGATCCAGGCGGAAGAACGGCTGAACGGTGCTAGATATAGGCCACCTGCGCTGCGCGCTCTTCCTCCGAGCGGTTCTCCCCCAAACGACTTCACCGTCGCTTCCCCTAGTGATGATTCTGCTACCTCTCCTTCTAATTATCCACCGGGTTTTAGGAGAGCCCGAGCCGGAACGCTACCTTCTGATGTCCATCTCGCGGCACAGCGCTTCGCTGCTGCATCTAATACTCTGAGTAGTGCTACTCCATCAACGGAATCGTTTGCCGAACAGTTGCAGCAGAGGCAGGCCGCCAACACGCCTCCTAGCATCCTCGTCCCCACGCGCCCTACCATCCGGCATACCGCAACTGTGGTGGCTCCGCATGCAGCTCCTCCTTCAGTCGGCTCCGAGCGTAACAGTCGCTTAAGGTCAGGCTCGTTAACACTACCCACAGCCGGACTCTCCAACGCATTCGGCCCATCTATCTTCTCATCGTCATGGTTATCCTCCGCCAATGGAGCAGGTTCTAACTTTCCTGTTCTGGATGAGTTACGCTCCGTTACGTCCGCGGACTCGGTCGACGACTTTGATGTTCATACTTTGGATTATCTTGGCTTGGATGATAGTCACCGACCACCACCCGCTGCTACTATATCTGAGTTACGGACCCAAGCGCAGGCTGCTATTGCTGGGAACCTCGCTAATCCACCGCGCTTGAGGGCAAGTACGGTCTCAAACCCGTATCGTACGCGTTCGTCTGGTGCTTCGTCTCTCCTCGCCACCCCTAATGCAGAGGAGGAAGAGGAGTACTTTGATGGACATGATACTCAGACGTACGAGCGTCAACGGTTGGGTCTGTACGATGGCTCCATGTCAGACGCTAGTCTTTTCCACTCGTCCTACGTGGCAAAGGGGTTCAAGCAGGGCGACCATCTCACGCCTGCGAGCGCGCTCTCATCTCGGCCCAGAGCAATTTCTGTAGGAACGCTCGATGATCCCATTCGTACCCTCCAGCGCCGCGCCACGACTAGTGAAGCCCAATCTCCCTATCTCAACGATCTTGCAGCTGCGAGTGGGAGTCTTGCGAATCTATCTAATCCGACTGGGATTTTGAAGAGCGATGTGAAGATATCCAGTGCGCGGGGAACGTCTTCGCCGACGGTACATTTCCCTAACGGCGAGTTGAGCCGTGCGTCGTCGTACCTCGCTGCGCCCAATTCGCAAGGAAGGGCGGTGTCACCCAAGACCGAGGTGAATAATAACTCGCAGATCCAAACCCCTACGCGGTCGTTGTGGATTGGGAATTTAGATAGCGCTGTCACGAGCGAGCAGCTTATTCATGTATTTGCGCCGTATGGTGCTATTGAGAGTTTAAGACTTTTGCCAGAGAAAGTACGTGGTTGAGATCGATTAGATGAGGAAATACTGATGTTGGTTCCAGGAGTGCGGTTTCGTTAATTTTGTTGATCAGGCGGATGCTATTCGAGCTAAAGACGATGTGCTCAACCGTCTTGGCGGGAATATCGGCATGCCGAATGGGCAGACCGTGCGCATTGGCTTTGGGAAGGCGGACAGTGCACCTGTTGCCCCTGCTAAGGGCACGACTGTTACGAGCTCGGGCGCCACATCTCCCAGTGGTTTAAGCAAGGCCAGTAGTCCTGGTCTTGGCGGATTGGACGCGCAGCTGCAGTCTACGCCTACTCGCGCGCTGTGGATTGGGTCAATTCCGAGCACTACAACACCTGCGACGATCCTGAGTGTTTTCAGTCCCTATGGACCTATTGAATCCGCGAGGGTGTTGACGCATAAAAATTGTGGATTCAGTGAGTGTTGAGTGTCGTGAGGCGTTCTGATGTTAATCCTCTGACAGTCAACTTTGAACGTCTGGATGACGCTGTACGTGCCAGGAAGGCGTTGAATGGTCGTGATGTCCTTGGTAGCGACGTTGGTGCTATCCGTATCGGCTTTGCCAAGGTCCCTGTCAAGAACGGTCAGGAAGGAAACGGAACGCAAGATGACAGTCCCAGCGTTGCAGTGCAGGGTATCGGTGATTTGAGCGTCGGAGCCACCATCCACGCTCTTCGCAGCGTGAAGGGCGCGTCCACTATTCCAGCAGATCAGCAAGTACTTGGTGGTCAGGTGGAGAACTACCGTTCGAATCTTTTGCTTAGCATGATTGGCTCTGGCATGCACAATATCGCGTATGTTTCTGACGGTCTGTCGAAACCTGCTGGGTGGTTGCCGTCGGTTACGGAGCAGCAGATGATCATGAAGGAGTTGACGGCTGGTAGCCCTGATGCTGATTTTGATATTCAGTCATTGTCTGGTATGTGTTTTCGGGTCGCTGGATTCAGGGGGCCTCTGACAGGCGTTCGCAGAGTTCCGCCCCCCGACGATGTACTACACGACGATTCCACTCGTCTCTGAGAGACCTAACAACAGGCGCTGGGATGCCTCAAAATTGCGCGAACTCCGGAAGAGGCTAGATTCTGGTACGATGACCGTGGAGGAAACTGATCAAGTTGCTGGTGACTTTTTGGATGGCGAGATTGTCGACTTGGCCTCGGACTGGCTGGGCAACACGGTGGGTATCCCCACGCCGAGTCCGGTTGCCGTGGCTCACCTGGGTATGCTGCAGGTCGTACAAAAGCTATTTGAAAAGTGCTCTTCTGTGCCGCGGTTTGCAATGCTGGAGAGAATCACGCCTCATTTGGCGATGATTGGCATCCACAAGAACGGTACTTGGGCGGCACAGAAGATCATTGAGTGTGTCCAGACTCCCGAGGAGGTCGGGCTCATCGTACAAAACTTGAGGGCTTATGCTCCGCCCTTGCTGCTTGATCAGTTTGGTAACTATGTGGTTCAGTAAGTGCAATGATGTATCTATGTCGGTATCATCGATTACTGAGCGATCGTCAGGTGTTGTCTGCGTTTCGGAGCTCCTGCCAATGATTTCATTTTCGATGCTATGGTCGATCGCATGTGGGAGATCGCTCAAGGTCGCTTCGGTGCACGTAGCATGAGAGCGTGTCTTGAAAGCCCACATATTACGTTGAGCCAGCAACGTCGTATTGCTACTGCCGTGATCTTGAACTCTATTCCTCTGGCGACAAACCCTAACGGCGCACTGCTGCTGACATGGTTGCTTGACACGTCTTCTTTCCCTTCGCGGTACAACCTTCTCGCACCTCGTTTCACGCCTCATCTGTCGCATTTGTGCACACACAAATTGGCATCTTTAACCGTTCTCAGGATTGTCAACCAGAAGATCGAGTTCGAAGCATCTCGTCAAATCGTCCAGGCATTGTTCTCGTCTCCCGGGGACCATGTTCTTACTGACGTGTTGGGCGACCAAGTGAACGGTGTGGCGGTTGTGCACAAGATCTTGACAAGCCCGTTCATCGACCCTATTGACAAGCCAACTTATATCGAAGCCACTAAGCGGGTTTTAATTGAGCTCAAGGTTATTGCTACCCAGGCTTATCGTCGGCTGATTGAAGAAGTTGGTCTTCCCATCCCAAACTACCAGCCCACGTACACCACTAATGGTCCGCCTGGCAAGAAGGGTCAGAACCAAAATCACTATGGAGTGCCTGGTCTGCCTTCAGGCTATCCTTCGAATGATCAGGGTTTGGCTTCGATGATGGCTGCGTTGCAGATGGGTGGGCAGAATCCCCAGTCTGGCCCCCCGCAACTACACATTGATCCTGCATATGGTCAAGCTCCTGCGCCACGGGGCCGTATTTCTCAGCCGCCTTCTGCGTTCTCGCCCTCCTCGGATCCTTTCAATCCTTTTGCACTTCGTTCTCCGGACATGAGCAGTCCTCGCACCTCTACTATTCGTCGTAATGGCGGACTTCCCTCAATTCCTCCCTCCATGACTCCTACCCCCGTCTCTAACATCCCATACGGCAATCAATCTCCCAATCTCGCACCTGGTGGCATCCTTAACATGGGTCAGCCAAGCTTCAATACTCAGAATGTCCCTCAGCACCTCTACCAGGCATATATGTACCAAGTATACCAGCAAACACCGCCGTCCAGCATGGGCACCTTCAATTAAAAGAACACTCACGACCCCGCTCACGACCTGCTTTGTTGCATATCGAATGAAATTATTCCTTTCTGTTGTCTATCTATTTTTCTGCCACACCATGCGCCAGGTTATTTGCCAGACAATCACAACCCATTCCTTTCCGATGATACCCCTCGTCGCGCGTCTTTCAATTTCACGCTCTTTACTTTTTCCCCTTTTGGGCAAGCACCTGGACGAAGTTGCGGTGGTTCAGAGGACCAGTGCAGGAAATATTGCTATTCCTTTTTCATTCTCCAATTCTATCTGCATTCCTACGTTGGTTGGTTTGTGTATAAATACTACGTATGGATGGCTGTAACACAATCATCGCCCTGAATTATAGACGAATGAAACTGCTCCTGTTGGTAGATGTCATGGGTGAGCGCCTCGAGGGTGTGGTGACAGCCACGGAAAAGCTACAAAAGGATCTTGAATATGTGGACGAGCAACTTAAGGGGGTCATGCATCACGAACCAAGCAATGCACAAATAAAGGCGGACGTGCCAGTGCCTTCAAGCTAGTGGCCGATTACTTCAGACTCGACTATCACTTTCATGCACGTCCATCATCTATAACTAACTTATAAAGTCCAGCACAGGTGTTCATGTGTCTGCCTAGGCCTCCGAGTCATCGTTTATATTCCCCGACTGAAACCTCGTGTCCGGATTTTATGCTAGCTCGACTCGGACTCGGATGCTCTCAATCAGCGCATCTCCTCATGCAGCAAGCATCATATGATCTACGGGGCTCCTGATTCCATACTTCCCCAGCGCTGGAGTGAACGCTCTCATTGGCATTGGTGGATTCAGAGTGGACGCAGTTGTTACCAAAGTGTTTCTGAATGCATCACCGTGGGTCTTCAACTCTAAATACTACTAGAAACCTAACTGGTCTTATTATTTACTCGTCTAGTTCGGTATATAACGATCGACTGTTTAACGTTGCTTTGAAGGAAATCGATCCGATTCATATTATGCTGGTGAGCTAACTTGTATCCTTCAAGGTCTGATTGAATTCCAGTGCGACGCCGCTACTGTCAGACACCGCTGGCAAGGGAAGAGTTGCCCTATTGGAAACTGCACCAGTGATTGTGTTGGGGCGGTAGCTCCAGTCGTTGGTGAATGTGCGTTGCACCTTGATGAGATGATGATCCTAGCTACTGCCACGCCCTCTGATCTATCGTTCTGCTGACTAAGCTATCGTATCCTCCGGAAAACCCCCTGCTTCTGCACCCCTTGACTAGGGGGTGCCCCACTCCATGTGCCCCCCTTGAAAAAACCCTGGCGGCGCCCTCGTCGCTCATGTTCTGCTCTCGTCTTCTCACCCATGGCCTTCTTGGTTCTCTTCCTTGTTCCCTTCCCCTTCTTCGCTCTTCAAGTTGTCCTTCCTTTCTCTTATCTCTTTCTCTTCTTCCGCGCTTTCCATCTCATGGTCTTCATCGTCGTCTGTCTCTTCATCCTGGTTATCTTCGCTCTCCTCTGCTTGTATGTCTCTGCTTGACTCTTCTTCGTCTTGGTTTCCTCTGCCTTGCGCTAATAATCTCTCTTCGACCTCCAGTTGTTCTTCGGCTAATCTCGTTCCTTCTCGTGGTATGAATGCCCGGAGACGCCGTGCGTGCATTTCTCCCGGTATTGCGTCTCCTTTCAGCGTTTCGAGCTTGTATGAGTTTCTGAGTCGTGCGGTGATACGATGGGGTGGGGACCACTTTGGAAGGAGTTTGCGTTTGGCGTCGAATGTATAATCTAGTTTACTGCGATAATATTGAACTAATTGTCCTATAGAAAAGATGACTTCACCTGGTGTACGCTCGAGGACTCGTTTGTCGAACGCGGCCTTGCGCTTGATTGCGTGTCTAACTGCTGCGTCGTACCCATCCAATTGCTGCTGCGCTACATACGCCATCTGGGTGCTGACGTCTGATAGACGTATTGCGGAGGTACTGTTGCTGAGATCTGTGCGCGGGGTATTGATCACTTGTCCCAGGAGTAACTCTTTCGGGGAGAATTTGAGCGCTGGGAGTATACGGTGGTTAAGTGCCGTGACTGCGTCATCCAGATGATCTGGCCAGTTGAGTGGTAGTTCGTCCCACGAGAGTGTATTATGATCATCCTCTCCCAGGTTTGGCGCGCATAGTCTTTTCAGCACGTGCAACAGTATCTTGTTTGCGCCTTCGACTAAGCCGTTGATCCAAGGTGAATATGCAGCAATGACGTGAGCTTTGCAATTCCATTTGGCGCAGAAGTCTTTGACGATAGCGTTGTTGAAGTGCTTTCCTCCGTCGGACATAAAGGTTTCGGAAGCCGTGAAATTCCTGAAGATTTGCTCTAGGCCTTGGACGGTTGTCTTCGCTGTGCCTCCCTTATGTTTAAACACCCATACGTGCTGCGAGAAGGTGTCGAGATACACCCCTAGAGTGTTGTACCCTTTTGCCTTCGGCAATGTGAGGTAGTCTCCTACCAGGAGTTCGAAAGGATGCCTTCGCGTTATGGGTTCCATCAATGAGTGAAGGTGCGGCGTACCAAAATTCTTGCAACGACTGCAATCACTTATTGCCATCATAATGGACGCGTCTAGTTTCGGGCTGTAGATCTGGTCGGTTAGTGCTATCTTGATCGCATCCCGTCCCCAGTGGCCTCCCTCGTTGTGTTGCTTGGCTGCTCGTGCTCGAGCTTCTTCCTTGTTGATGCATTCAACTCGGCTGCGCGCTCTCACTGCTGTTCCACCCCGTAGCTTCCATAGCTTGCCTTCCTCAATCATGTATTGGGACGCCCTATGCCTTGCGCGCTTTCGATCGCGAACTGCGGTTCCCTTGTCGATCTGCAGCATTGCTTCGACGACTTCTCGGAAGACTGGTTCGTCCGCGAATCGTTCCAGGAGTTGTGATGCTGTTGAGTCCTCGATGTTAGTAGATATTTGAAGTAAGTCATTGATCAAACCCGTGTTAGCTTCCCAGTCTTCACTGACTGTCCATTCACTTCCGTCCAGTAATCCTACATCTCGAGGGTGTCCTTCCCACTGCCTGCTGAGTCCGTCCGCTATAACGTTAAGCTTCCCCGGTACGTGTCTAACGTCGACGATATTATGTGCTAATATTCCGTCCCTCCATCTCGCATGGGCCGCGTTTAGTCGGTTACTGATTAAGACATCCTTCAATGCCTGGCAGTCCGTTTCCACTTCCACTGGAAACCCCCAGATGGTATCAGAAAACTTGTCCAACGCGAACTTTAATGCTGCGAACTCGAGTAGGAACGGTTTGTAATTCCGTTCTGCTGCTGATGTTCGTTTTGAGGCGAATGCAATGGGATGTAGACGTTCCGTCCATCTTCCCGATGGATTCTGCGTGCGGTTCCGTTGTGACAACACCGCTGCGAAGCCTTCTGCGCAACCGTCCGACGTTACGACGAAGTTGGAACCATCGTATTTTGGTGCTTGTAGGATCGGTTTTGACACTAATGCTGCTTTTAGGTCTAGGAAGGCTTTGGTGTGCGTCTCCTCCCATAGATCTTGTAGTTTGAAGCTTCGTAGAGTTCGTCGATACGTGTTCTTTGTATACGGTGTTGTTAGCGGCGCGTTTTTGACGAGATTTCGTAGTGGTGCTTCCCGTAGCGAATAGCTTTGAATTAAGTCCCTGAAATGACTAGTTAGTCCTAAGAATGATTCGAGATTAAGTGCGTCTGGTGGTTGTTCCCACTTGACTACTGCTGTTAGTTTAGCTAAGTCCGGTTGTACACCTTCGGGACCAACTGTAGCACCTGCAAATGTAGTTTCTGTCATGAATAAACGACATTTCGTTGGAGAAAGGGAAATACTGCGCTCTCGGCATCTTTGGAAGATTCGTTTCAACTTCGTCATCATTTCTTGAAAGTCATTTGCTGCGCATCCGCCGTCGTCAACGAACAGCTCCATAATACTTTCTGCCAGTATATCGTGTAAGTTGTTGGCTGTCATCTCGGAGAATGTGGAAGGTGCGCCCGTTAACCCCATAGGCATTCTCTTATACCAGAAATACCCCCTTCCTTCTACGTAGAATGCTGTATATGGTCTTGATTCCTCTGGGATCTCGACGGCGTAGAATCCTGATGCAAAGTCAAACACTGATATATACTTATGTCCACTTAACCTAAGTTGCTTGGCTCGAATGTCACCTTGAGGCATTGGTGCGATTGTCGTGACTCGATTGACCTCGTTAAAGTTCTGACATATTCTCCACTTCTGGGGCTTCGGCTCATCGTCCTTCGCTTCGGTTCCTTCTGGTACTTCGCGCTCTGGCATCATGAATGCTGGTGGCTGTCCGTTTTGTGCGCATTGCTCGTTGACGGCTCGTTGCAGCTCTTCGAGTGTCATTCCCTCCTGCTCATGTGCTTTCTTCGCTAGGACAGTGTTAGCGCAGCACTTGACTGCTTCGGGTGGTGCGTGCTCGATGATTCCCGCTTTGAGCATCTCGTCAATTTTCCCATGCAGGAACTCCGTTTGTGGGGGAGTGAGAGGTCGTTGGTGGGCTCTAAGGTTGAATGCTGTTCCTTCTGGTATGTTCAACCGGTGAACTGCTCCTGGGACTGGTATTACTTCACCTAGAGAACATGCAAAAATGTCAGCATAGTCTATAACGAGTGCCTTTACCTGTTCAAGTTCTTCTGGCGTGAGATTTTCACCGTATTGGACGTGTTTTGCTATCCAGGCTGTTCGCAATGGGTTGTGCGGTTGCGTGAGCCTTGTGAATATTGTTCCGTCGTTCGTTACGAAGTTGGTGGTGCTTTCTTCTGAAGTGGTAACGTGTTCCTTTGCTGGTGCCGTTGGGGTTGTTTCGTCGTTCTCGATCCTTGCTTTTGTTGCTTGTGTTTGGTTGCGCAATGTCGTCGTGCCTCCGATCCCTGTGACCTGAACTTTGTCGACTTCGTAATCGTGAATCGCTTTGAAGGCTTGTAACAGCGGCTTCCCGAAGAGGAACTTCCAACCTCCACCACTGTGTAGCACTTCGAATTCCCCCTGCGCTCGTACTCCTCCTATGCTCACTTCTCCCTTCCAAACTGCCTCTGATTGGACAACTGTCCCGTTTGCCATGCGTAGGCGTTTCGAGGACGGGCTCCAGTTGCCCAGTCTGTGCTTGACGTTGTTGAATACAGTTGCGCACATGACGCTTGTCATCGCTCCCTCGTCGAATAGTGCTTTAACTCTGACTATTTCGCCTTGCGATCCTAAGAACGAAGTATAATGCAGAAATGGTGCGCATTGCTGCTTCCCTTTGCCATTTTCCGCCGCCGAATACAAGTCACTGACGTCACATTGATCATCTGCAGTTGATACACGATATGATTCTGTGTCTATGATTGCTTCGACGGGGCTTTGGGAACTGTCCTCGCATGACGCCTTTTCACATGCGAGGACTGACCGTTCCGTTCGCTGAGGTTTGGTACTTGCATGGGTCGTCTGGTGTTCCTCTACACTGACGACCCTTGTCCTTTTCCCTGGTCCCATTCCGCGTATTCCTCCTCGAATGCTATGGCGACTTGCACGGCATCCGCGCGGTTGTAGTTGCCTAATGCTCTCGCTGCTAAGCTCCTCCAAATTCTCTCCTGGATTGGTAACTGCGACGTCTCTGGGACGGGACACTCAGCGGATCTATGCCCGTGCGCACCGCACTTGAAGCATTCGCCCGAACATATTGTAGCGCTGCCAGGGCGAAGTGGGAACTGCGTGGC
The DNA here is from genome assembly GCA_011800875.2 of Suillus brevipes Sb2. Taxonomy (NCBI): domain Eukaryota; kingdom Fungi; phylum Basidiomycota; class Agaricomycetes; order Boletales; family Suillaceae; genus Suillus; species Suillus brevipes. Next base: position 1,694 of record JRHT02000055.1, on the reverse strand, counting down.
TTCGGTAACTCGACCGTTCTGCCCGTACTTCGCGAACCATTGTTTGAGTTGGTTGTCGTATGCTGTTCGTCCCGTTGCTGTGTCTTGGTGGTGCGTGGTATTATTGATACGGCTTCGTATGAGTTCTCTTTCCTCCTGCGTGAGTGGTTGGCGTGTGCGAGCCGGCTGGTAGGTGCTCGACGTCTGGTCCTTGGCTATGTAGCGTATGCGTGAGGTTGCGTTGGAAGGGGTGGTGGTTCGTTCGGTTGGCGTGCTTCCTATGCTGGCCCGTTGTAGCTGTAGACGCATGACTTCCACTGCGTCCGTCTGCAGCGTCTCAAGCCTTGCGAGGCGAGCGTTCCGTGCCTTTTCCTCTTCCTTCTTCTTTCGCGCTGTCTCTGCCTTCTCTCTCAGCTTATTCGTGTCCAGTGCCTTGATCTCATTCAAGAACTGGACCCAATCCGCGATTCCTGGGGTGGTGAGCTCTTTAACCACCGTTGGTAAGTTCTCCTGCACTTGGTACACGAGTCCTGCGGTGGTGTTCGCTCCCGCTTCGTTTACGAGTTGTTGTAGCTGCATGTGGAACTGGAGGTGCGCCCATGTGGGGACTCCTGCGACAGTGATCTGTTTACCCACTTCATCTTCTGCTAGGCATAGCGCTAGGATCTCGCGCTGGTAATCTAGGCCCGTCTTCTCTGCCACTGTGATGGCTGGCCAACGACTTGTGAATGCCGCCTTGACGTCAACCCATGTATTCTTGTGCGTGGAGTCTAACTTGTTCCACCACGTGTCTGCGATTGATCCCGCAGAGAGGAGCGTACTGAATACCATGATCTTTCCTTGCTCCGTCTTGAGCTCGTTAAGTACAACATAGCGCTCGACTTCGCGTAGGAAGTTCTGCGCATTCTCGTTGGCTTTGCCATGGAACCAACCTGGGGCATTGGCGCTTCCTGCCATCCTTCTTGTCGCAGGTTTGGTGGGGGATTGTGTGGTTACTTTGACGGTGCTTGGCTTAAGGAAGGTTTTGCTCGGTGTGGTCGGTGGAGCTGGCCACGACGTTATCGTGTTCTGTGAATGCGTGACGGTGGCGATTAAGGGTTTCGGTAGAGGGTCGTCGAAGGTGGGGAGTGTATTGGCGTCTGGGTGTGGTGCTCCTGCCAGGGATTCCTGATCTTCCTCGTCAGATTGCTCTAGCTGCCTGCGCACTTCCTGGGACTCGTATTCCGAGTTCTCCTGCTCCGGCTGTTGCTCTTCGATCTCGAAGGTTCTGAGCTCTGGCGTTGTATCTATCAGGGAGGATTCAGTTGATATATTCGTGGAGGAGGTATCAGAGAGGTTAGTTAGGCTTTTTTTTGAAATATATTGTCCGTCTGGACCTCGTGGTGGCTTTGAGGCTTTTGCTTTGGGGGGCATTTTTGGCGTTGTTTCTTATCGTCTCTTCTAAGACAATAACGGCTTCTACACGTGTTCGTTGACGTTCGGTCGTTGACGTTTTTCGGAGCTGCAACGTTGTATCGACCAATCGTAGTTTTTTTGGACTCGTTTTATGAAATCTGAGAATTCTGATATGAAGCAGATATGCGCAGATGCGAAGATCGAATCCCACTCTCTCACCACGATGGGGCGGTAGCTCCAGTCGTTGGTGAATGTGCGTTGCACCTTGATGAGATGATGATCCTAGCTACTGCCACGCCCTCTGATCTATCGTTCTGCTG